>JAKUCV010006326.1:0-22123 GCA_028386065.3 Turnera subulata
GATTGCAAAAGTGGGTTCCTCCATCACTGATTATGGCTCTCGGGGTGCCAAAGCGAGTGAAGATATGCTTCTTCAGGAACCGTGTCACCACCTTGGCATCATTGGTTGGGCAGGCAATGGCTTCAACCCATTTGGACACATAGTCAACCGCCACAAGGATGTAGTTATTCCCATGTGAGCTCGGGAATGGTCCCATGAAGTCTATTCCCCACACATCGAACAACTCCACTACCAATATGACCTGCTGCGGCATCTCCTGCCTTCTTGAGATATTCCCCGTGCGTTGGCATTCCTTGCAAACTACCACCCAGTTTCGTGCATCCCTAAATAAGGTGGGCCAAAATAGTCCTGCTTGTAGGACCTTGGATGCTGTTCTAGTCGCGCCATGATGTCCTCCATACTATGCATTATGGCAGCTGTGTAGGATCTGTGCCATTTCGTCTTCAGGGATGCATCTTCTGATCATCCCATCGCCACACCTTTTGAAAAGTAAGGGCTCGTCCCAAAGGTAGCTTTTCACGTCTGAGAAGAATTTCTTTTTCTGAGAATAGCTCAGGTCTAGTGGGAGAGCTCCACAGGTTAGGAAATTGACGATCTCTGCGTACCACGATGTGATACTGTGGCTGACGCTGTGGATGGTGGCGATGAGGCTATCATCTGGCAGATGGTCATCAATGGGCAGGTCTTCCTTTGGCATGTGCTCTGGAGGTAGCCTGGATAGGTGGTCGGCTACCACATTCTCTGTGCCCTTCTTGTCTCGAATTTCCAGGTCGAATTCTTGCAATTGGAGAATCCATCGCAAGAGTCTTGGCTTGGTCTCTTTCTTTGTGAGTAAATACTTAAGGGCCGAATGGTCTGTGTGAATGATGACCTTAGAGCCTAGCAAGTATGCTCTGAACTTCCCAATGGCAAAAACTACCGCCAGTAGTTCCTTCTCTGTGGTGGTATAGTTGATCTGTGCATCGTCCAAGGTCCGGCTCGCATAGTAGATAGCATGCAGCTTGTTGTCCCTTCTTTGCCCAAGCACAGCCCCAACTGCATGGTCACTAGCATCACACATGATTTCAAAAGGTTGGCTCCACTCTGGTGGTTGGATGATTGGGGCTGTAGTCAATGCGGCCTTGAACCTGTTAAAAGCATCTAAGCAAGCTTCATCAAATACAAACTCAGCGTCTTTACTAAGGAGACTTGTCAAAGGTTTTGCAATCTTTGAAAAGTCCTTAATAAAGCGCCGGTAAAATCCTGCATGACCAAGAAAAGCTCTAACGGCTTTAATAGAATTAGGAGGTGGAAGTTTCTCAATTATGTCAATTTTAGCTTGGTCTACCTCTATTCCGCGTCCTGATATTTTGTGCCCAAGAACTATACCTTCGGTTACCATGAAGTGGCATTTTTCCCAGTTGAGAACAAGGTTCACAGCTTAAAACCGTGCTAGCACTGTCTCAAGATTAGCCAAACAAATATCGAAAGATGTGCAATAAACAGAGAAATCATCCATGAATACTTCCATTATATGCTCAATCAAATCGTGGAATATGGCCATCATGCATCTTTGAAAGGTGGCAGGTGCATTACACAAGCCGAATGGCATGCGTCTGTATGCAAAAGTGCCATACGGACATGTGAATGTGGTTTTTTCTTGGTCACTCGGATGGATTGGAATTTGGAAGAATCCAGAATATCCATCCAAGTAACAGAAGTGCGTGTGTTTGGCAAGTCTTTCTAACATTTGGTCAATGAATGGTAAAGGAAAATGATCCTTCCTAGTTGCTTTGTTTAGCTTTCTATAGTCAATGCACATCCTCCATCCCGTGACGGTCCTTGTGGGTATGAGTTCTTCTTTTTCATTTTTTACCACTGTCATGCCTCCCTTCTTGGGTACTACTTGAACAGTGCTAACCCAAGGACTATCCGAGATGGCTGCATCAAGCAACTTCAAAATTTCCCTTTTTACCACTTCCTTCATGTTTTCATTTAGTCTTCTCTGTGGCTCTATTATTGGCTTACTATCGTCTTCTAACAGTATTCGATGCTTGCAGAGGTTAGGATTTATACCTGCGAGGTCGTCAATGGTGTATCCTATTGCCTTTTTGTGCTTGCTTACTACAGTGCGTACCTTCTCTTCTTCTTCCTGCGAAAGATCAGCTCCAACAATGATAGGAAAGGAAGAAGTTTCTGGGTTCAGATAGATATACCTGAGAGTCGGTGGTAGGGGTTTCATATCCACCTTCTGGGCTCCTTCTGCAGGCTCAGGTGTGGAAACAGTCTCAGCCACAGGCTCAGTCTGTGGTTCTGCAGCCTGGCACTGTGCCTCATTTTCTGTGACTGTTTCTGCAGCTACCAGAAATTCTGCTACCTGCTGAAGGGCTGCCTCATCACCTTCAATGAGCCCATTGACTAAGCATCCCAGTAATTCATCATCATGAGTTTCCATAAGCTGGGATGCTTTGACTAGTGCGTCTACAGGGTCTGGTACAGCGTCAACCATACAGCATTTCCCTGTTGCAAATTCATTCCTCTGCGCTTTTTGGACATTGAATTCCACCGTCTCTTCTCCAATGCGTAGTGTAAGCGTGCCATTTGTGCAGTCAATCATGGCTCCTGCTGTGGCTAAGAAGGGTCGTCCCAAAATGATGGGAGTCTTTTCGTCTTCTGTCATGTTCATTACCACAAAATCTACAGGGATGTAGAAATTGCCAACCTTGACCGGCACATCTTCCAATACCCCCACTGGGTAGACAAGAGATCTGTCAGCTAGATGAATGGTCATCTTTGTGGGTTTGATATCCCCAAGGTTCATATTTCGGTAATGGAGAGTGGCAACAGGCTGACACTGGCGCCAAGGTCGCATAGGGCACCTTCAATCTTCTTAACCCCTATGTTGCAGGGTATCGTGAAACTCCCTGGGTCTGAACATTTCCTGGGTGGTCGGTCTTGTATGAGGGCACTCCCTTAGGCTGTCATTGCTACAGTCTCAAGATCATCAATGGTTCTTTTCTTTGTTAATATATCCTTGAGGAACTTAGCATAAGACGGCATTTGCGTGACCACATCACTGAATGGAACATTAACATAAAGCTTACTTAGTATTTTCTTGAACTTCCTGAATTGCTTCTCTAGTTTGGACCTGTGATACACTTCAGGGTATGGGAGAGGAGGTTGGTATGGTAGGACAGTCTGGGGCTGTTTCTCTGCCTTCTTCGTGTTTACAGGCTCAGGCTGTGTCTGCACTGGTTCTCCTGGTCTGGATGTTGATGCTGTTTGGTCCATAGCGTCAGGTTGTCTTGGAGCTGTGCTTCTCAATTCCTTCCCACTACGAAGTGTCACAGCCTTGCAATGCTCATTTCCTGGGTTTTCTATTGGCTTCCCTAGAAGAGCTCCCTGTTGGTTGGTGTTCATTGATGCTTGTTGGGCGATTTGGTTCTCGAGGATTCGGTTATGAGACTTGATTTGACTGATCTCTTCGCTTATTTTGTTTTGTTTCTCCAAGATGGACTGCAGCATGCTCATCATATCGGTGTTGTTTCCTTGCTGGCCCAACTGGTGCTGTCTCTGGTATTGGGGCTATGCGCCTTGATTCTGCCTTTGGTTCTGGGGCTGTGGCAGATTTCTATCTTCGCCTGGTCCTCTCCAAGAGAAATTAGGATGATTTCTCCAAGATGGATTATAAGTGTTCCCGTATGGCCCTTGCTTCTGCTGGATGAAATTAGCTTGCACAGAATCGCGTTCGGTGAAGAGGGGGCAGCTGGTGGTGTTGTGCGGTCCTCCACAGCCTTCACAGTTTGAGGCTGTGACTGAGGCTGTGGCTGCTTTAACATGAGCAGTCCCCAATTGTTTTCTGAGTGCATCAATTTCTGCTTCCAACTTGGTCACTCGATCTACTTCTGTAAGGCCAGAGGATTTGATTCCCCTGACTTGAGTCTTTCTTCTGGACAGTGCTTCAAGGATGGCCACGCCATCATTATAGTTTTTATCCAGGAAAGCACCGTTGGCCATTTTGTCCAAGGTGTTTTGATCATCATCGCTGAGGCCGCAATAAAATTGCTCAAGCTGCACGGCCTCATCTATTCGGTGGTTTGGGCATCTTCTCAGCAACCCCTTGAATCTTTCCCAGGCGTCTCGAATGGACTCATCATACCGTTGGGAAAAACCAATGAGTTGCTGCCTCAAGCTCGCAGCCTTGCTTGATGGATGGTACTCCTTTAAAAAGGCTCGGACTAAGCTCTCCCAATCTATGAAATGGCCTGCTTCGTTGTTGTTGAGCCATTCAAAGGCTGTATCTCTGAGTGAGAATGGAAATACTCTCATGTACAGCTGCTCTTTGGTCATTCCGGCTATGTTCATAGTGCTACACACCCGCAGAAAATTCTGCAAGTGCGAGTTTGGATCTTCTGAGGGTAAGCCTCCAAATGTGTGCCTCTCCAACATGATGAGCAGGTTTGTTCTGATCTCATAGGGGGCGTCGACATCTGGAATGGCTATGCTGTTATGGATGATGGTGGTTGGTGGTTGTAGGAGCTGGACATGGGGATGTAAGGTCGCACAGGCTGAGCCTGTTCAACCTCGGGGTGCGCTCCTTCGTTGAACCTGTTCGCCATTGGTTGTTGTCTCTGTTTGCTCTTCTTGCGAAACTCGCGGGCTGTCCTTTCAATCTCTTGGTGGAAGGTTAGAGATGGCTTCTTGCTCCTAGTTTGGGGCATGCACCACCTGAAAACTTCAAACTCGGAAAAAGAAAGGGGTAAGTAACAAAAGGTCTAATAAGCCAGAAATAAAAAGTAAAAAGATCCGGACGCCAGTCCCCGGCAACGGCACCAAAAACTTGATGCGTGCTTTCCTACAAGTGCACAGGGTCAATGTAGTACTTATCGAGATCGTATCCACAGGGACTGGGTGGAATTAATTTTACTTCAATTTCGGACTAACTAGACTTGAGAACGATTAAACAAGGGGTGAATTTGACGAACAATGGTAGAGAAATAAAGCAAGCGGTAAAATAAGTGTAACAAGAATTCAACTGAGGAAGAGATCAGGAATGGTGAATTTTTAGGCATTCGGGTTCCACATGTATCGGTTTTATGCTTGTAAGCTGCTCTACAGCCTCAGTCACAGACTGACACTGTGATGAGGCTGTGACTAATGAGATGTCTTGACGGGGCTCCCAACCTAAGGTACTGTCAACGACTTTCGATCTTATTAATAGTTCCCTAAGCTTCCATCTACCCCCTGTCACTAGAGTAGACGTCAACCTACGGATTAAGCTCGGTGTTGGTGCGGGTTCCCACAGTGTCTCCTTACCTTTTTTCGAATGCTTAAGGAGTAAAGGTTGACTATTGTAGGTCTAGCACTCCTGGCTTCTCCTTTTGGTCCTTCGCCAGGTTGCTACTAAATAAGAATATGCTACCCAATAATCAATCAAGAATCAAACTAGGAAGGGTGTTATCTCTTGACTCGAACTGTCACAGAGTGAGGCTGTGCTTGCTACAGCTTGGCACTGCCGACAGCAAAATACACTGTGACAGGCTGAGGCTATGCTGGGCATAGCCTGAGGCTGTGGAGGGCAAAAGGTCAATTGTAAAGATTGGTTCTTGTAGGCGCTCTCAACCTATACTGAACCCATTTGTTTTCACTCACAGGTTCCTCCCAAGGTTCTCATATTCCAAGTGCTTTCGCATAGGTCAAACTCACGGGGGATGAAGATTTGGTGTTGAGGCTAATTCCTCACCTAGATTCTAATTCTGTCACGAGTTAAAACTAAGGTTTGGTTGTTGTTTTTTCTGGTGACTAAGGTTTCTCCTTTCGGTTCTTCACCTAGCTACCTGAGTTCATGCGTTGGTTTGATCAGAACCTAAACATGGATTAATAACTCAACAACTAAAGCAAGAAGGAGGGGGTTAAAACAAGAGCAGTTCATTAAACACAAATCGGGTACATGCTTTCCCCTTCAACCTAAGAAGGGGTTGTTTAGTTCATAACAGAAAATACAAAAACAATGGAGGTATGGGATGTCATGGTGTTTTCGAGTGAACTGAGAGTGAGGGCAACACAATTTCTGCCCAAAAAGGCTGCAGAATTGTGTTTTCCCTTAGTCCCCTGAATTCTGGGTTTTCTTCTCAGTCCCCAATCTATTCTTCGATGCTTGCCTCCTCTCCCTTTTTTGTAGGGTGCACCACCTCTGCTCCTCTTCTTCTTCTTCTCTATTTGCTGGAAAGTCCCCTGAATTCTGGGCAAGTTGGTCTGTTTATTCTGCAATCGTGTGTGTGTCAGGATAGGGAGCGTGATGGGCAGCAAGTTGATTGGTGGGTGACAAGTTCCAAGATGCTCCTTGTGTAGAATAAAGGAGATTCCCTCCTGGGTCGCATGTGCTCATTGCTCCTTTTCCTCCAACGTGCTCTGGGATGTCAGGGGAGTATTAGTTTATGTTGGTGGAGCAGGTGGTGCAAGTGGCGATATTCTTTATTCTTTTTGCATTTTCTGGGTTTCTGCAGAATGTACAGCTTCACGCTGTGGCTGAGGCTGTAAGGGTTCTTTCTCAAATTCTCCCTTTAATTGGTTCCTGCTCCTTTTGCCAATGGTGAGATGACTTGAGGACTTTCTGGATCTGGTGAGTGCAATATGATTCAGTGAAAACTCGGTGATCCAAGGGTGGTTTGAGGTTGCTTGTTGGGTTCTTGTTGAGCAACAGCCTCAAGGACAGGCTTACAGGCTCTGTCACAGGCTCACGCTGTGACTGAGGCTGTATCTTCAACTTCTTCAATGAAATCCTCTTGATTTGGCCAAAATGTACCTGAAACCACTAATGATACAGTAAGGGATGTAAACTGGAGGAATATGATGGAATATTGCATTTTAGGCATATAATCATGTTGAATTGAGAACGATTTGAGTACAAAATTATGCCTTAAACTATGCATATTTCACATGCATCAGTGCACTGGCACTCTAATCGGTCAATCATACCAATTACCCAAACTAGGTCACAAGGTGCACCACTTCCACACTAATGCACAATAACGCATGCACAAGCACACCAATTTCACTGACTAAGCAGCGAGAATATCCTACTCAGGTCCATTGGACAATCGTAAGCCCAATTGCATCTCAAATAAGCCAACCATGCTTCCGCAGCGAAACTCCGCTTACACCTCAGCTTCTTACCATCTCATTTAAATAATCCATCTTCTAAACTTAAAATCATCTCCCATACATTACTAACCTCAAGTGTACCCCATAACGAAATATACATTCAACTTCCATTCAGTTTAAGGTTATAACTCCCAAAAATATGTAATACTCTATAATCACTCCCATGTCAATCAACACACTTCGTAAAAAATTTAGCACTCCATAATCTATCTCCAAGTAATCAAGACTAATTCTGGGTTATCTAGGGTGTCAACTTTACTCAAATATATGCTAACTGCACAAAACATTCATAAACCATCATCCTCATCCATTACTACTTAAGGCAATTAAAAGCCTAGCGTAAACATGAAACATCCTTCAACCACAAATTCTAAAACAACAATCACAACCTATTCCTTTACACCTTCCTCATCCTTAGGTTCTACAACACTGTCTACTACCCTTCTTTTACTAATACCGTACTACGACTCGCAAACTACATCCCTACTCCTTTATAATCACACATCTTCTCACAAACTTTTCTCACGTACCTCGATTCTACTTCAGTCCAAACCATCCCAATCCATCATTAAATGTATTCCGCCCATCTTTACACTTCTTTAAATCCACAAAACCATCTCTTACACCCTTTAGCACTTTACTGTCAACTATTCCAAGCCAACCCAACCTGTGAGTTTTCCCGAGCTACACATCAAGAAACGTCAAATATAATAATACGTAACACACATATAGCATATAAATAATAAGACAAACGCCTCTCACCAAACCACAACCTCTAACTCGATGGGTATAAGCCAAAAGACTCAACAACCTATGCCCCTATAGCAAAATACTTAACCACACCACAACGTCATAGACAGACTCTATCATGAAGACAAGCTTCTTTATAACAACTATCACATTTGAAAATGACTTGACACACACTTTTAAGAAAAATCGTACTCTGCAACCAAAACTATCACATGTTTTAGAAGCAAAATGCAAGACATCAAACACATCATAAACCAACATACTCATCTTAACTGCTCCGCTACCGCAACTGTCACGCCCTGGCTAAGCGCGACCAGCCAGGTACCCTGTGCACCCATTGCGTGCCACAAGGCACCCAAAGGCCTTTCGTCAACTCAATCAGAAGCTCGATGCCTCTGCCTCGCAGGTTACCAACCTTATATGCGCAGCGTAAATGAAAGCGTACCGTCAAACAAGTGCAAAGGTAGCACAGACAATAAAAAGAGAATCAAACTCATATATAACCATAACTCCACTAATGTTAGTAGATCAATGCTACAAAGGGGGTACTAAGTCATATTATACGAAGACAACCTCCATGGACAAATAATACAACAATATAATAAAAGAGACCGACTCGGCTATACCCATCGACCTACAACCCGTACTCTGGAACTCGCACCTGTAAGACAAGGGGAGGAAAAGGAGGGGGGGGGGTGAGTACAAACTCAGTAAGCAGGTGACATACAAGGCATTAGAAATGACACAAACAAGCGCAAATAACAACCAACAACCAAACGTCTCAAGTCGCCGTGATCAGCCCACGGGTAAGCTACCGTGGAGTTGTACTAAGCCTACCTGCATGGTCTGGTAGCCCCGCCAATAGTGTTACTTCTTAGCCCATAGTCCCATGTACGAGGCATTACCGATTGGCTACCACAACCACACATGGTGCCGAGCACAACACCACCATCATCATAATTGACCAAGCAGCCTAGGAGCACTGCAAGGTCCATCATCAATGCCATCTCACGGAATGTCATGATGAAAATGGGATGCATGAAATGTATAGTGCGAATATCGGACGCATCTCAAGTCAAGGCATATTATCAACATCTCAACATCTCATATTGCACCATAGGTGCCATCTAAATAGGAAATTGGGTCATCTACCAAGCCAATAAGCATCGCAGCCAACACATAAGCTTGCAACCAAACTTACCAAACCATTAAGCACACAAAGGCCATCCATTCCTAGCCTTTGGAACCCTTGGGCATTTAGGGTTCATACTGCCCTGTAATACACAAATAAATATACATCACAACCCAAGCATAGCAACTATATCATATAAACCACAACTCAAGCCACAACACTTATCTTTCCCAATTCGGGCAGAAGCTGCCCTGCACCAAGCAGGAATTTCAACCCGCAATCCGGAGACTTTATAAGCCAAACCAGCTTCGGGCCGCAACAGAAGAGTTGTAGCCCTACCTCTTAGCTTTCCATAGCCACTAATAACACTCAATTCGAGGCTCTCTAACTCTAGATATGGCACCTACATCAACTCGGGTTCAAGCAGCAGGTCTGCTGCAGAACAGTGAAATTTGAGAGTGCATAACTCTCATAGTTCGGCTCCCAAATCATCCAAACCGATTCCATATGAAAGCTATAGGTGTTAGCTAACTGGGGCTTTGGTTTCACTCAATTCTAACATGTATTTTTGCCGTAATCTTTATTTTAGTGAGCAAGGGTCAATCTGCCCGAGAGCAGAACCACCCAACCCTCACCTCTCTTCCTCTCCTCTTTTCCTCTCTTTCTCTTCTCTCTTTTCTCTCCAGCACCTAACACGAATTTGGCTGATAAGAGTGAGAAGTAAGGTGCTTGTTTGCACCATAAAGTATGGCCAAGTAGGTAACAAAGCACCTTCTTGCCACACTTGCCAACTTGGTGCCACTTGCACCAAGTAGCTCTCCACCTCATGCTTACTCTCCACCTCTTGCTTATTCTCCATCACAGCCTACTAGCTTGCACCAATCACCTTCAGAAGCTTATTTCCAAGCCACATGTCGAACCCTAATTGGTCGGTTTGGAAAATTACGCATTTACCCTCATCATGCCCAATTGTGCACCGACAGCGTACCAATGCCCCGGTTAGGCTCCGCTACCACAACTGTCCTGCCCCTGCTAAGCGCGACCGGCCAGGTACCCTGTGCACCCACTACATGCCACAAGGCACCCAAAGGCCTTTTGTCAACTCAATTAGAAGCTCGCTGCCTCTGGTCCGCGGGTTACTAACCTCATATGCGCAGCGTAAATGAAAGCGTACCGTCAAACAAATGCAAAGGCAGCACAGATAATAAAAATAGAATCAAACTCATATATATACATAACTCCACTAATGTTAGTAGATCAATGCTACAAAGGGGGCACTAAATCATATTATACGAAGACAGCCTCCATGGACAAATAATACAACAATATAATAAAGGGGACCGACTCGGCTATACCCATCGACCTACAACCCGTACTCTCGAACTCGCACCTGTAAGACAAGTGGAGAAAAAAGGAGGGTTGAGTACAAAACTCAGTAAGCAGGTGACATACAAGGCATTATCAATGACACGAACAAGCGGCAAATAACAACCAACAACCAAACATCTTAAGTTGTCGTGATCAGCCCACGGGTAAGCTACCGTGGAGTTGTACTAAGCCTACCTGCATGGTCTGGTAGCCCCGCCTATAGTGTTACTTCTTAGCCATCAGCCCCACGTACGAGGCATTACCAATTGGCTACCACAACCACGCACGGCGCCAAGCACAACACCACCATCATCTCAATTGACCAAGCAGCCTAGGAGCACTGCAAGATCCATCATCAATACCATCTCGTGGAATGTCATGATGAAAATGGGATGAATGAGATGCATAGCCCGAATATCGGACTCAACTCATTCCAAGGCATAGTATCAACATGTCAACATCTCATATTGCACCATAGGTGCCATCTCAATAGGAAATTGGGTCATCTACCAAGCCAATAAGCATCACAGCCATCACGCAAGCATGCAACCAAACTTACCAAACCATTAAGCACACAAAGGCCAAGCATTCCTAGCCTTTGGAACCCTTGGGCATTGTCACGCCCCCGCTAAGCACGACCGGCCAGGTACCATGTGCACCCACTCTGTGCCACAGGGCACCCAAAGGCCTTTTACCAAACCAACCAGAAGCTTGTTGCCTCTGCCTTGCGGGTTACCAACCAAAACATAAGCGCAGCGTAGGCGGAAGCAAAACCGACTATGCAAAGGCAACAATGATATTAAAAGTACCAAAACACATTTATAAAAATAACTCCACTAATGTTATAAAATCGTTGCTACAAAGGGGCACTAACTCTTCCTTGCAAATACATAACCTCCAAGTGAAAACCAATACAATTAAATAATTAATTGAACCCGACTCGACTATACCCATCGACCTATTGCCCGTACTCTCAATCTCGCACCTGTAAGACAAATGGAGAAATAGGGGGGTGAGTATAAAACTCAGCAAGTAAATAAGCCATGCAAGAAAGTAACCACACATTGCACACAAGGCTCGGCATGGGCTACACACAGTCAAGCAGCACATAAATGGTGCAATGCACAAGTACCGGGCACTCACGCCTCGGAACAATCCATTTCCAAACCACCGTGACCAGGCCCCCGGGTAAGCCTTGTGATGTACTCTGGACCTACTTGCATACCCCAGCAGCCCTGCACACATGCACAATCATATCCCACAGCCCCACGTACGAGGCATAACCGAATAGCCCACAAGTGCATATGGCTTGCTACCGAGGCACACACAGCGCCCTTCGTAGCACCACCCAAATCCATATACGCCAACTCCACGTTGGCCCTTTTCCATATTATGCCAACTCCACGTTGGCCCCTTCCATATACGCCAACTCCACGTTGGCCATTTTCCATAATAAGTGCACCCTTGTGCACCCAACCAACTGGCCAGTGGTACCGCAATCACACACGCATACAATATGATGAAATGCCAACCAAAATCATCACAAGTGCAATGTCAATCACAAGCACATCAAGTGCAATGCCAAACATCAGCACCACAAGTGCAATGCAAACAAGCCAACAAGGACAGCAGCTCTTGTGTACATGTGGGTGTGGGGTTTCATGAAAATTGACTAGTTTCTGTTATCCACAAATCTCGTTTTAGACGGTATAGTCAAAAGCCATGTTTCTGGGCATGTTGTACATATTTTTTGAATTTTGGAGTTGGCACGCGTACTTTTGATTGTGGGGTCTTGGTTTGCAGTCATGTGAATTCAAGTCCATTAGAGTGCGTCTCACATGGGTTTACTTTCTTTTGAAATTCATTTCCATCGAATCATCATATGTAGGTGCACTGTTTATCCTAAATATTTACATTTACTAGTCACTAATTTACGCTAAGTGTGCGATGGAAATAATAATGGTTTTTGACGTGTTTCAGTGCAAGATTAATAATTCAAAGGAATTCTTTTCCAGTTTAGTAGATTTGCCTTGAGGATTGGCACCATAAAACTCGGCTTTCTATGCTCCTGGTTTCTAAATGGATTGCCTAGTTTTAATGAGTTTCTAGATCTCAACATCGTCTGTTAATAAAATTGATTATTTTGAGTTGAAGTAGGATTGGACATGGTTTTAGGTTCGGTGGTTATACGCTGAACCTTAAATGGTAATATGGACTTCGTAAGAATCGGGCTACAAAACCAACTGTATAACGGGGTTTAAAGGTGGATTTAATAAGATGGGCTTTACGCCCTATTATTAAATTGGATTTGATTTAGGCTTAGACTCGGATCTCTTAGTAACGGGCCTGGTGTACAGATTATGTTTAAGAACACAACAATAGCATGATCATTCGTTTGTCGTGAGTAAGCAGCTTATGTGATGTGTAAATTCGTAGGATGTTACGACTACAGGATATGTCTGGCAGAGCAAGGCTTCGGTTTCCGAGGCAGTTAATATGGCCCAGGTGAGGACTTATAAACCTTTGTATGCATTACTGCCTACAGTGCTCGGTTAATTGTCTTGGAAATTAAAGTGGTGTTATCTGTTTGGTCTTTAATGCTATATGCATGCTTGCCTGATGTGCTGTTGTTGCTATTTGCAAAGTGAATTATGTTGATGTTACCTATGACGTGGTGTGCCTGATTATATGGCCTGTTTGTCTGATGTGATGTATTGTGCCTGTCTAGTATGATTTGTTTGGTTATGATAAACACATGTGATATAGATTTGTGGTTTGTGTGGTGGACTATGGGCTGGGGCCCGGATTTGAGATTAAGATGTTAAATCCACACAACGATGTCTGACAATAACGTATGGTACAACTCTTAAGGAATAAATGAGAATAACGGATTATAATTAAGTCTACTGTGGGGCTGTTGACCGGTTGGTTCGAGCGGGAAGTAATACCCCTCGGGATGACATGCGGGTTAGCATGTGGGCCTGTGATGGCCGGTTCTACCTCCCTCCTTGCACCTCCCTCCTTCTACCTCCCCCTTTCTACCTCCCTCTTTCTCTCTGTCTTTCTCTCTCTCTGGTTTATTTGGGCTTCGTGCCTGGTTTATTTGGGCTTATGCCTGGTTGTCTCATGAGACGGGACCGAGCTCGACGCACATAGTAGAGGGCCCTAATAAAATACTTAACCTTAATAACAAAGATAATAATATAAGTAGTGACAAGTGATGGTATGTAGTCTGATGATTTCTTGCTCTGTGTATTGAGGTTGTTGTTGTTTGATGCCGGTGTACTTGTAGTTGATTTGTTTTGTATATTATTGGTTTTTTGGTTTGCGGTGAGACAGTGGTTGGTCTCACCCCCTCACAGTTTTACACAGGTTAGCTGATCGATGATCAGAAGAGCATATCAGCAGGTGGCGGTGCTTTTCTCTCCTCGGGTCGGATCCATAGAGTTCACTGCATACATGTTACTATATGTATAGTCTTCCGCTGCATACTTGTTGTTGTGTATTTTGTTGTACATTTGTTCATTGATTATATTGTTGATATTGTATCCCGGGTAGAAGGGCATTTTTGTCACTTCACACGCTGTACATTCTTTATTTGATAATTTTGGGATACGGGTGTCCCGGGAATGATAAGGGCAATTTGGTCAATCTATAATAACTTATAACTTATATTAATAAATTGGGACACGGGCGTTTCATCAAACATCGATGTTCCTGCCTTTGAACAATTCTTTAAAAACAGGCAGTAGGCTCAGAACATCGATGTTGGAATCCCAAACATCGATGTTCTTGGCTTCAACCTTTTCCAAAAATTGGCAGAAGACTCAGAACATCGATGTTGGAATCCTAAACATCGATGTTCTCATGACCGTTGCATTTGAAAATATTTTTACATGAGCAAAAAATCGATGTTGACTTTAGAACATCGATGTTCTTAAAATTGGTTCTCTAAACTCATTTTTACAGAAGCACAATAACAACGATGTTGTCGACTGAACATCGATGTTCTTAAAAATAACATCGATGTTGTAAACAAAACATCGATGTTCTTCAATGGTCAGTTTTAATCATTTTACACAGAATCAAAATAACATCGATGTTGGAATGGAGAACATCGATGTTTTAGTTACCGTTAGTCCAATAATTCAAATTTACTGGACAAAACATCGATGTTAAGCCTTAAAACATCGATGTTATGGCCGTTATTTCTGACAACTTTTCATTACCCACTATGTCTTGTTTAAAGATGTTTTCTTGAGTGGATCCAAAACGGCTATACATGTTCTCAGAGCTATAAATTATTGATTTACAGCTCTGATTAAAGTTGAATCAACTCTCTACATTCAAGCATTCATTTTCATACATTCATCAAAATCTTGATTGAGCCAATATCCTGTTGAGGATTTGAGAGTTGCCTTCTAGAGCTTTACTAGTGTACTCATATATGCTCTTTGAGAGAGGCCTTTGTTTAAGTGATTGAATTGTGTATTCATACACCTTAAGGGAGGTTAGTTCCCTTGTTGAGATTCATATGAAGAGGGTATATCTTCTTGTGTGAGAAGTCTTAAGGTGTGATATCGTTAAGCAAGTATAGGATTCTTGTGATTAGAATTCCTAGGAAGTCTTGAAGTGAGGTATCTTTAAGCAAGAGTGTTGAGGTTCATGTGACTTGAACTCTCAGGTTGTAAACGGTTTGTTAAGCACCCGTAAGCTTAACACTAGATAGTGAAATCTTCAAGTGAGCCTTGAAGAACTGGATTAGCCACAAG
Organism: Turnera subulata; assembly: GCA_028386065.3. NCBI lineage: Eukaryota > Viridiplantae > Streptophyta > Magnoliopsida > Malpighiales > Passifloraceae > Turnera > Turnera subulata. The sequence continues at coordinate 15,166 of JAKUCV010006326.1, forward strand.
TTAGTTGTGTGTGAACCAGTATAAAAATCCTTGTGTCCTTCAATCTTTTAAATTCCGCATTTATTTCCTGCTTATTTCGTTTCAATCCGAAAAACGCTATTCACCCCCCTTCTAGCGTAGGGCTATTGTTCTAACAACAACAAATTAAATGAGGGGGAGATCAGGAATGGTGAATTCTTAGGCATCCGGGATCCACATGTTCCGATTTATGCTTAAAAATTGCTCAACAACATCATCGCAGACTGAGCCTGTTGGTGAGGCTGTGACTAATGAGATGTCTTGTCGGGGCCCCCAACCTAAGGTACTATCAACGGCTTTCAATCTTATTAATAGTTCCCTAAGCTTCCATCTACCCCCTGTCACTAGAGTAGACATCCACTTAAGGATGAAGTTCAATGTTGGTGCTAATTCCCACAGTCTCTCTCTACCTTCTTTCGAATGTCTAAGGAGTGAAGACTGATTATTGTAGGTCTAACACTCCTGGCTTCTCCTTTCGGTCCTTCACTAAGCTGCTACTAAATTAAGAATATTCCACCCAATAATCAATCTAGAAACAAACTAAGAGTTATGTTATTTCTTGACTATGTTGTCATGGAATGAGGCTGTGCAGGGGCACAGCCTGATGCTGTTGATAGCAAGGGAGTCAATTATAAGATTGGTTCTTGCAGGTGCTCTCAACCTATACTGCACCCATTCGCTTTCGCTCACAGGTGCCTCCCATGGCTCTCATCTTCCTGGTGCTTTTGCATAGGTCAAACTCAGGGGGGTGAAGATTGGTGTTGAGTCTAATTCCTTAATTAGTTTCTAACCTCGTCACAAGCTAAAAACTAAGGGTTTTGTTGTTGTTGTTCTAGTAGCTATGGTTTCTCCTTTCGGTCCCTCACCTAGCTACCTGTGTTCATGCATGGGTTTGATCAGAACCTAAACATGGATAAGGCATCAACAACTAAGGCAAGGAAAGAAAGGGTTAAGAATATGAGCAATTTATTTCGCATAAACAAGGTACATGCTTCCCCCTTCAACCTAAGAAGGGGTTGTTTAGTTCATAATCAAAGTTACAGAATCAATGGAAGAAAGGTTTTGCATCGTGTTTATGAACAATCTAGAGGTTAGGGACAACACGGTTTCTGCCTAGAAACGCTGTAGAACCGTGTTTACCCTTGGACTCTTGGTGTTTCTGGGTCCCGCCACTGTTCTCAAGAACTCTGTAATTAGGGGTTTCTGGGTTTTCTGTGTGTTGATCCGAAGATGCTCTTTTTTATTTTCTTCTCCCTTTTTGTAGATGCCACTCCCTTCTCTCCTCCCTCCCGACTTGCTGGAGAGCATGGGTGTTTGGGCAAGTTGGCCCGTCAGTTTTCCATCGTGCTCCTCAGCTTCTTCATCGTGTGTGTCAGGACAGTCGTCATGGGCTGAAGTTGATAGGCTGGAGTGTAGTGGGTTGCAGGTTCGAGTGGGAATCTCAGACCTTGAGTGGGTAACCCCACTGTTTTTCCTCTAGGCATTATGATTATCAATTCCTCCTCCAAAAAGGTCTTCATAGGCACTTAGGTCGTCCTTTGCAGGTTCCATGTACGGGATGAGCAAGTGGTGCAATTTAATTTTGCTCCTGCAGATCTGGGTTTCAGCAGGTTGCACAGCCTGATGCTGTTGAGACACAGGCTGAGGCTGTGTAAGGTTTAATTGCAGTCCTCCTTTGGCTTCTTCATTGGTTGGTTTCTGCCTTTTCTGCCGTTAATGACGTGCCATGGAGACTCCCTGGGAATGAGTGGAGACAATGAGCCTTAGTGGAAATCTTGTGAATTGCAGGTGGAATAGGCTCTAAGTTGGGTTCATCATGAACAACACCCTTAGGGATAGCCTCATGCTGTGGCAGAGGCTATTTCTTCAAATTCTTCAATAAAATCTTCCCAAATTGGTTGAAATGCACCTGAAATCACTAATCATGCAGTAAGGGGTGGAATTACAGGAAATAAGACGAAATTCTGCATAGGAGGCATATAATCATGAAAGAATGAGCATATATCATGCCTAAAATCATGCCTAAAACTATGCATATTATGCGTGCATCAATACTGCCCTGTAATACACACATAAATATACATCATAACCCAAGCATAGCAACCATATAATATAAACCACAACTCAAGCCACAACACTTATCTTTACCAATTCGGGCAGAGGCTGCCCTGCGCCAAGCAAGTAATTGAACCTGCAATCCAGAGCCTTTATAGGCCAAACCAGCTTTGGGCCGCAACATAAGAGTTGTATCCCTACCTCTTAGCTTTCCATAGCCACTAATAAAACTCAATTCGAGACTCTCTAACTCCACATATGGCTCCTACATCAACTCGGGGTCAAGTAGCAGGTCTGCTGCACAGCATCGAAATTTGAGCGTGTATAACTCTCTTAATTGTAAGTTCGGAAAGGCTAAGCTAGAGGGGGGGTGAATAGCTTTAGACCTAAAACTAAAAATATTTACAGGAAATAAAATTCGGAATTGAAAGAATGAAGGACACAAACAATTTATCCTGGTTCACACACACTCTACTAGTGTGGCTAATCCAGCCCTTCAAGTCTCATTTGAAGATTTCACTATCTACGTTAAGCTTACGGGTGCTTAACAAACCGTTTACAACCTAGGAATTCTAGTCACAAGAATCCTAAACCCTGAAAGTTCAAGTCACATGAACCTCAGCACTCTTGCTTGAAGATACCTCACTTCAAGACTTCTCGCATAAGAAGATATACCCTCTTCCTATGAATCTAACCAAGGGAACTAACCTCCCTCAAGGTGTATGACAACACAATAATCACTCAAACAAGAGGTCTCTCTCAAAGAGCAGATGTGAGTGTACAAATGAAGCTCTAAAAGGCAACTCTCAAGATCTCAAAGATATTGGCTCATAAAACTTGAATGAATGTGTATCAAAGAATGGTAAATGAATGGAGAGTTGATTAGCCGTTTTCAGAGACTTAAATGCTCTATTTATAAGCTCAAAAGCATGTATTACCGTTGTGGAATCAATCCAAAACACCTTTAGACAAGATTGTGGAAAGCTAAAAAAGTAGTCTGAAAAGGTGTCTGAACATCGATGTTGGAAACTAGAACATCGATGTTCTTATCCTTTAAATATGTATTTTTGACCCAACAGTAACAAGGACATCGATGTTGAGAAAGTGGACATCGATGTTATATCCTTTAATTTTGAATTTCTTGGCTAACGGTCACAAGGACATTGATGTTCTTAAAATGGACATCGATGTTGGCCGAAACATTGTCCAAGACCCGAGACCAAATAACATTGATGTTCCATAGCTGAACATCGATGTTTTGGACATTCCCAAAACAATCTTAAAACTAGATTCAATAGGACATCAATGTTATGAAATAGGACATCGATGTTCAAACTCTTCAAAGCAATTTTTAAGCATAACGGTCATGAGGACATCGATGTTCAGAAATTGGACATCGATGTTATAAACTACTGCCTACTTTTGGAAAAGTTATTTTAGTGCAGAACATCGATGTTCCAATATTGGACATCGATGTTCAAAGCTTAGAAACTTTCTCGAAAGATTGGTTTCAAGACGGGACATCGATGTTCATAATTGGGACATCGATGTTCAAGGCTCGGAAAACATTATTATGATTAAAATGAGATCTAATTGATGCATGAGTAAAAATGATTGAAGCTGACCGTTGAAGAACACCGATGTTATGAAATCCAACATCGATGTTTTGCTTATGTAAAGTATATTTTCAAATGCAACGGTCATGAGAACATCGATGTTTGGGATTCCAACATCGATGTTAGCCTACTGCCTGTTTTGAAGAATTGTTCAAAGGCAGGAACATCGATGTTTAAATCCACAACATCGATGTTCATGGTTCGAAAAACTTTTTTATGCTTGGAAATATGTTATGTTATGCATGAGCAAAATTCATTTTATTTTGAGCCAATGTCCCAGGAGAAGTTGAGTGTTTACCTTGTACAAAATAGGTTCCTAACACTCCTTGCTCTTCTTGCTTGTTACTTCAATTCTTGACTTCAATTCTTGAGCAAGTTGTTCTTGATTTATTTCTTTTTGCTTGACATTGCCCTTGTACATTTTGTGTTCCTAACTCATCTTTCTCTTCTTGCTTGTAGCTTCAATTTTTGATCACAATGTTTGAGCTTTTGATCTTTGCTTGATTTCTTTTTGCTTCAAGGATGTCATCAATTGAGCCAAGGTTTGTCATTATCAAAACCCTGAAAGAAAGCATGGAGGCATTAGTTCTAACAATTTCCCCCTTTTTGATAATGACAAACACATAGAAGTATATGCCAAAATATCATAAGGATGATTCCCCTATATTTTTCAACTTATGATTCCCCCTAACTAAGTGAGGTTAATTCCCCCTAACTTAGTGCATATACTTCTTCTTGTCTTCCCCCTTTTGTCATTAGCAAAAAGAAATGATGATACCTATATGTATTCTTCCCCCTTAAGGTATGACTTATTCTTCCCCCTAAGTTCATGCATACGGCAAAGTATTTTATGGAAAAACATAGCATAAAGGATAACAAGGATAAGGGTTTAGAAAGATGGCTCCTAGTTTCCATCATTGTCATCATCTTCATCAGTAGCTTCTTCCCCATTATGTTACTTCTTCAGCAAGCCTTATTCCCCCTTTCTCTTGGTCTTGGTGAGGGGTACCGAACATCATTTTCTGATCCTTGCATTTCTGCCGAAATTGAACGAGTGTGGCCACATTCAAGAACTTGGATGCTTCTTTGGTCATTCGCTTGGAGTATCCGCAATCAAGGTACCAAAGTACACTTGATGCCTTCAAGCATACCTGCAAAACAAATCAATGGGTTTTTGGTACCCAAATCTTTTTGGGTCCTTGAGGATTAGGAACATAGTAATGATGAGCTTCTATTTGAGCCCAATGCCTATTTCTAGTAAAGCAAACAGGAGCAATGTGTCCTATTCTATTGCAATAATGGCAAATTACATTTGGATTATGCATTCTTCTAGGTTGATAGTAGTTGCTATGTTGCCTATACTTATGCACGTTGTTAACCTTGTTTCTTTTAGGTTGAACCTTGGGTTTCCTAGGTTCAATTTTATGTCTTTTAGGTTCATTCCTAAAACCTATTCCATGCCTAGTGGATTGCAAGTTATCTATCATAGAATTTAGATCTTTATGAGGAGTGTTAAACCTTTTTAAGGTTGTTTCAAGTTGTTCAACTTGTTTCTTTAAAGACATACATGATGAAAATTCCTCAAGACTTTTCTTTCCAGTACCTTATTTTCATCCTTTAGTTCTTTATTTTGTTCCTTTAGTGATTTACATGATCCACATTCCTCGGGTATACCTAGAACCTTATTTTCTTCCTTCAATTTCTCATTTTCACAAGTAAGCTCTTCTAGATTCTTTTCTAATGAAGCAATTTGTTTCTTTTGCTTTAAATGAATCTTAGATACTTTAACATATTCAGCATATAATTCATTAAAAGCATCTTGCAATTCATCATGATTGGAAGGTTCAGAATCACTTACCTCTTCTGCTTCTTCTTCCTTTGCCATGAGACAGAGGTTTGCGACCTCCTCCTCAACACTATCACTTGATTCATCACCGGAATCTCCTCCCTAAGAGATATATGCCCTTTGCTTCTTGTAGGGCTTCTTCTCCTTACTTTCCTTTGTCTTTGGGCACTTCGGCTTGATATGCCCAACCTCTCCACATTCATAACACTTGGGTGGACCGGATGTCTTCTTTCCTTTCTTCTCAAATTCTTTCTTCATGAATTTGCAGAATTTGCCGATGACAAATTCGAATTCTTGATCGTCATCGCTAGAATCCGATTCGGTGAACTCTTGCATCTTGTAGGTGGAAGCTATGAGAGCTATACACTTCTTCTTAGGTTCCTGCAAAGAGGGTGAAAAGGGTTTAAGAATAGTAGTTTCATAAGTTAGAAGATTACCTCTTAGGCTGTCAATGGTTGTGTTCGATGTCCCGATGTTTTCGTAGATTGCGTCGACTTTTGAACGCCATTCGGGGGTGAGGCTTCTTAGGACTTTTCTGACTAAGTCCTTGTCGGAGTAGACCTTCTTGAGAGCATGAAGGTTATTTACGATTTTAGAAAATCGTTCGAACATCTCCTCTATTCCCTCGTTCTCCTTCAAACGAAAGAGTTCGTAATCTGCAGTGAGGGAGTCGATTTTGGCCTCTCGAACTTGATCGGTTCCTTCGTAGGAGATCTCCAACTTATCCCACATCTCTTTCGCAGTTGTGCAGCAAGAGATTTTCCGGTAATCATCGGGGTTGACAGCACAATAGAGCATGTTGATTGATTTTGCATTGTTTTCAACCAATACAATGTCTGCAGCATTGTATTCCTCTTCCGTCTTTGGCACTTGGACTTCACCAACTTTCTTCATTGGAATTTGCTCCCCAATCTTCATGATTCGCCAAAGAGCATAGTTGTTGGATTGGAGGAAAATTCTCATCCTCTCCTTCCAGTAGCTGTACTTGGTGCCATCAAAGTACGGTGGACGAACGGTTGAGTGTCCTTCGAAGATTCCTGCATGATTACTTGAAGAAGCCATAGAAAATTTTATCTCAAACGGTTAAGTTTTTCAGAAAGTTAGGCTCCGCTACCAATTGTAAGTTCGGAAAGGCTAAGCTAGAGGGGGGGTGAATAGCTTTAGACCTAAAACTGAAAATATTTGCAGGAAATAAAATGCGGAATTGAAAGAATGAAGGACACAAGCAATTTATCCTGGTTCACACACACTCTACTAGTGTGGCTAATCCAGCCCTTCAAGTCTCACTTGAAGATTTCACTATCTACGTTAAGCTTACGGGTGCTTAACAAACCGTTTACAACCTAGGAATTCTAGTCACAAGAATCCTAAACCCTGAAAGTTCAAGTCACATGAACCTCAACACTCTTGCTTGAAGATACCT
>JAKUCV010006327.1:0-108052 GCA_028386065.3 Turnera subulata
GATACCGTAGAGGAGCAGGGCTTCTTCTTGCTCTTACTGATTCTACACAACTATTAGGTGAAAGACCCTAATCTTACAGGTACGCAAAATTTTTGTTATACGGTTTACTAGCTTCACATGTGTTCTTGGTTGTTTCCCTTGTCTTCCGCTGCATCTTTTTGCTTCTATATGAATGTCATATAGCTTAGGGAAACTTACACATACGAACCCTAAATAACACACTCTGTGATTCTAGACTCGCTATACCAATTTTATTATCAGGGCCCCTATCACTAGTTAAATGATAGCCGTCGCCTGGTAGCCAAGCTAGCTAGCCTGTGGACCCCGCCCTGGTACCTCCACGTATAACTGGCACAGACAGGGAGCAGACCCCAAGCACACTCTCCCCCAGCGCCTAAAATAAAAACTGGTACAGACAGAGAGCAGACCCCAAGCACACTCTCCCCCAGCACCATAAAATAAGACTACCATCTGGCTGTTCTAACATTTAACTGTGACTTACTAGATGTCTAAGTGTATCCAGTTTTATTATTTCTTTACCCTCATCTAGTTACTAAATTTCTATTATCCTCCGTTAACACATTATCCCGAGCAGGCTCACAGCCTCTCCGCTCGTCTGGATAATACAAGCTTACTCAACTGTTTTCCCATACTGGTACCCTCGGTACTTTACTCACACAGTTTTCACAGCAACAATAACAGAAATATCCTACTAATACCAACATTCCTACTATTACCTATAACATCAACAGTAGCATCAATTCAACAACATCAACAACAATAAATTCCAATTAAATTCATCTCACAACAACTATTCACAGCCACAAAGAATTATTCAAGCATATAACACAACAATAAACAGACAGCAACTTGGTACTACGGGTAGTATATAAATATCTACTTATCCTCACCTTAGCCGATTCCTATTCCTGAAAGTCCTCGAAATGTTCCGGCTCAGGTTCCTCAGGGTACTGCTCGTTATCAATTTCTATATCAAACAACAATTTATGCACATATAAGATGATATGCAAATGCTCGACTAATACTGTAAGCTGTAAAATAAATACTGTGCTAGCTCGGTACTCCTCCGGGTTATTCCCATTATCATCATCATTCACCATTTAATTATATAGGCCAGAAATATTCTACTATAATTATATCCGGTTATTATCCCGGTACGTATTTACTTTGATAATACCCTTTCCATTTTTATTTTTCCTTAAGTATGTACTTTCCAAAATAATTATTATTTTACCATATATATATTTCCCAAAATAATTATTTCTCATATGGTAAACTATATATTTTTTCCAAAATTTAATTACCATTAAAATTCCATTTTTCTGAATTATTATTGTTATTCTCTCTTTTTCCAGATTTATTCATTTCTTTTCTCTTTTTTTTAATTCGGACTGGGCCCAAGGGTTAGGCCTGGCCCAGACGCAGAGCCCAGAACCAGGCATGAAGCCCACGCCCGGCCCAGACCCGCGCCAGCCCAAGTTCCAGCCTCACCCAAACCCAAGCAGCCCAGCCCAAGGCGCGGCCCATACCACAACTCGGGTCAAACCCTTGCTACCGGGTCAACCCGCCCGACCAGACGGGTTTCTTCAACCCGCACTCACCTAGTTGCAGCGAGGCGGCGGAGCAGACGGCGAGACATACACGGCAGCGGCAGCAGCAAACGGGAGGAGGCGCGACGAGGCAGGTGTGAGCGGCGGTGGCGGTGACAAGGCACTGGTGAGGAAGGAGATGGTGGATCCGGGCGGCCCTGCTCGTCGGGTCCGGTAGCTGCAGCGAGGGGAGCGTCGTCGCGAGGGAGGAGAAGAATGTGGGCGGTCGCGCTTGCCGGTGGTGGTGCTGCGCGCGGTGATGTCGACGCAGGTGGTGGCTGACCGGCGGTGTGGAGGAGAAGAGAAGGTGGTGGCGGCGGTGGTGAGGTGGCGGCAGCCCCTCCCTCTTTTCCCTTTTCCTTTTTTTTTCCTTGTTTCTTTTCTTCCCCGGTTTCTTTCTTTCTGTTCTCTTTTTTTTTTATTGTTATTATTGTTGTGTTTCTGGTTTTGGTTTGGTGAAAGGAGTTGCAGGAGGAGTACTGGGTTGTGTATTTTTTTTTTTGCAGAGAGTATGAGGAGAAGGTGAAGATGGAGGCATGGTGTGGTATGGTGTGCATTGGAAGTAGGGAAGGCACGGGAAAAAAAAGAATTATTTTCACGGGTTACACAGGAAATAGCTCACGGGTACACAGGAGAAGGCGGCTGCGTGACTCAATCATGTAGCCGTGTCCCGTCTGGACCAGAAAATTTTTATAATGCCCCCTTGACTTTATTTCTGGCCCGATAATTCGAGGTTAAACTTGACTTTCCTAAAGATTCCTGGACCCGAAAAATACCAACTCTGGTCCGTAAAATCCGCAGAAAAATCCCGAGCGCGGGACAGAGCTCGGTTTTGGAATCCGATGCATAGTTTACCCTGAAATAATTACCCAAGATTATTTTTATACGGTAAATTACTGTACAAAGCATTTTACAGTCCGGTAAAAATATAAATTTTTACCCGGGCTGTTACAGTGACCTATCCGGTTCACAATTTTTTGTTGGTTCAACTGGGTCAGTGAAATTCACTGGTTCAACTGATTCTTTTGAGTCAATTGTTCATCCGGTTCAGCCATGTAGAAACCCAAGTTATGATGCGGGTCATGGTCTAATCAATCTAATGCTGGTCCGATTCTGATATATTCCAGGGTTACAGATACTAAACCTCCAGATCATGAGCCCTAAGAAAAACACTATAGTAATCTCATCTTGATTACTAGTAGTAGTCATTTAGTGGGGAGATCCAAACCAAATTCAAGCCCCAACCTCCATGTAACTTAGAATGGGTTAGTTTTTTTGTCCAACTTCTCTATATGTTAGTTTCTCCTAATTATATTCAAGTAGATCTAGCTTTCCCAACTCGTTTTTGGGCTCTCTGTTTTCCTCCTCCGGATGGAAGTATGAGTTATGAGTTTTAAGTTACCAATAGTGGTGTTTGGGTTTGCTTCATCGTGAACCAGTTTGTTGGGTGATATTTGTGTCCGATAGTGTTCGGGTTGCTTGATTGCCTCTGTGTTTTTTAGCTTGAAAACAGTGAGGGTGGTGGTGGTTGACGGTGACGCCGCCGGCGACGACGGTGGTGACGATGATGATGGTGACGATGATGAGGACGAAGATGGCACTTATGGTGGCTGGTGTTTTGGACAGCAAAAGCGGGTAGTTGAGGCTAAGTTTGTGCTTGATAGTTGGCGGATTGATTTTGTATTGGAACTGAATCTGATTGTGTGGATTTCAATATCGTCATAGGGGGTGACTTCTTAGAACACATAGTGTTCAGGATAGAGACCTGCATTATCAGGTTCAAACATCCTTTCTCATCAGTTATCTCCTCGAATTTGAAGTTCCGTGGTGCTCAATCTCAGTTCCACAACAATGTCTTTCCAAATCTTATCTGCATCCAATTTAGTTTATATCTTTTCATGCTTTTTATTAAGTACTCTTTTGATGCAAGTAGGATTTGTCTACAAGTCCTCCTTTCTAGCAAATTAGTTTGGATTGTAACATGGTTAAGATCTGGACTCTATATATGGCTTACAGACATGTATGTTCTTCCGTTGGTTTATTATTAATGAATGATTATCTCTTCAAAAAAACACTATCGTAAACAAACTTATGATCAAGAATTTTTTGACTACTGTTTTTTTTGGGTAAACTTTTTATAGTCCTTTGATTCCAACACTACTAACATGCCTGCACGTTCCTGGTTCTGTTGAGATTCATCATCTTGTATCATTACATTACTCATGAGGTTTCAGTCAGGTCTCTATCAGTCACTGGATATCAATGTGATCTGTAGTGCAAGGTGGTGAGACCCAGAGAGATCGCACTAGTGGTTAGACGCCACAAATTAAGGATGGGGCACTCAGATTGAAGATTTTTTTTTTCTTTCAAGATTCAAGATATTTTATTTTCTTATCCTAAAAAAAAGTAGAGGCTGACATTGACAATGTTCATCTATGATCTCCATTACATGTTAAGAGCTTGATATAATTAGTTATCATCCGCACTGATTTAATCCCCGCCATGGAGTGTTTAATTAATTAGTTATCCTCAATAAATTTGTACCAAAGCCACAAACTTTTTCTCCTGACCCGTTCCCCCACTCTAATTTTCCGATGCCATATGCATCAGGCGTAAGCACAGGTTCTACTACGCCTGTTGAAAAAGAATCTGGTGGGAAGGATTTTTTTTTTTTATTCTGCTCTTGCCTATTATTAGGTATTGTCAGATTCTCAGTTGTCTGGTGATGCATGCTTCTTTGTTTCGACAAAAAAATGCCTCTTTGTTTGTGTTTATTATACAACTTTCTGCTATAGCCAACATTAGTACTTATACTGTAGTGCATTCCCAATACTGGGATTGAAGATTGTAAATACAGTAGTTTTTAAGATTTCAATGTGTATTTAAAAGTTATATTCTTACATATAAATTAGCATAACGTTAACTGCACATAAATTATTAACATTAATTTTCCAATTAGTGATGTGCTTATCATTTAGATTGTTGTTGATTGAAAGTGGACCAAATCATGTATATACATGCATCTAGGATAGAAGAAATAAATATATTTATGAAAACATTGTATTTTGTTCTCAAGAAAATAAGACATAATGTGAACCAATAACAAGTAACCGCACCCACTAGCCATTCCTCATTCTAATTACCAAACCCCTACAACAGATAAACCAACAAACGGAAAGAAAGATGTGAACAAAGAAAACTAAACAAATTACAAAAAAAAAAAAAACAACGCATTATCTATTATTTGACAGAAAACTCCATCTTCTCCGCGACCATGGCCCTATGCAAGTCGCCCAATCCCACATTGGAACAGGTTAAAACCACCCTCTCCCTTAACCGGACATCATCATCCACCACCACATTGGGTACCCTCCTCCAATCACAAGCACCACCATGATCACCAATCTCACACAAAAACACCTTCCCTGGATTTGACTTATTACTCACATACACCACATCACCTGCCATGTTAACATCAACCGAAGTCGCATCACCAAAACTCTCTCCATCTTCATTTATCATCTCTTCCACTAGTTGCTTTGGCATTTCCCCAATCTCTCTAAAACATTCTAAAGACGACGTCTCACCATTCAGCTTCAACTCCCATAGCTTCACGCCTTCCACTTCTCCTATTATTACTCCAACCAAAATCAAGCGGTCCCCCGCAAACCCAGTAGCGAAGTTGCAGATATCATGATGATTATCAATCGAAACTGTGTAGGGCCCGTGCCAGGTCTTGGTGTTAGGACAAAACACATGAGTTGTACCTGTGCTTCTGTCCGTTACGTACATTTTGTCGGAATCCGCCGCAACCGACAGCCACGTGGTGGTCTTACAATACTGAAACGCCTCCGGCATAGACGGGCAACTGGAATCCCAAGTACCGGTCCTGGTGTCAAGCATCTCTACCGACATGGGGTCATCCTCGAATTCGCCCCCGCCGCCCGCAACCACCACGTGATGGCCCACCAGTGCCACGACGGGTTCAGTCCGCCACACCGCCGGCGCATCCACCGTGTGCCACGCCGCGTGAAGTTCGGTTGAGAAGGAGAACTTGAACGGGGAGAGCATGTAGAGGAGAGTGGAGTGGGAGGAGCGGAGAGGGGAGGTGTGCGGCGGTGGCGGCGGCGTTGGGCGGGTAATCTTGATCCACAAATGGGATCGTGGGTCGAAGGCGTGGGTAGTGGTGGTGGTGGAGTAAGGAGGTCTGGTTTTCTGGGTGTGGAGGAAGAGCCATGGCTTGATTCTGTTGACGCGAATGGAAGTGGAGACGGCGCGGTTCCAGGACTTGGAGACTTGGCTGGTAGGGACGAGGTGGATGAGGGGAAGGTATGTGATTATGGAGTCCAGGATGTCTCCATGGATGGGGGCTTCTGGGTTTGCTTCTTCAGATGATTTCTTCAACATTGTCGGTTTTTCTCGGTATACTACTCTGCTCTGTGGCTTCTTTATATTATTTGGAAGTTTTGAATTGGAATGAGGACGAAATGGGGCTCGACTTTGTGGGTGTTTATATATAGAGCCAAACACGTCGATTGAAAAAGGATTGGATTTGGATGTGCATGTCTCATGTTATGTGCTATAAAGACCGTAGACCAGTTAGAGAATAAAAAAATAGGTTTATGTTCATGAATGGTAGTAGATCCACATTATTCATTAATGAACCAAAAATAATGGCCTGATAAAAGAGTTGGTTTCGGTCAAATATGTTGTATGTATCCTTTTGCACAAAAGAGAGTTAGTTTGTGGATTTTCTTAAAAGCCATCCCAAATCTACTGCTTGAAATTCATCGAAGAAATCTAAATTTGTATTATGTAAACAATGCAAGTATGTAGAGTATGGGCGTAAATTGAGCATGATCGTCCGTCCCATCGATTGCAAGAATAAGAATACTACAGGTTTGAACCTCCATTCGGGTGATTTAGGATTTGGGTTTAAATGTTAAACAGCCTCCTCACAAAAGGAAGACAAGAGAACCGATTTTTTTTAGGTGTTATTTTGCGTCACAGAAGTTAAAGCCATTTACTCCTTTTCTTTTTCTTTTTTGTCAAATTAAAGCCATTTTTATAGATGAAAAAAAAAAGAAGAGAAATTAAAGCCACATGAACTTCAGATATCGACCCATCCCGTAAGCAAGAGCCAAGAGGCCTCATACTCTTGGAAGAAAGAAAACCTGAGGCTGCAATTGTCAATGATCCCACTAATAGTAATATCCCCTGATATTTCTCCTCTCTATTTCTTTGATGTATGGGTTGGTGAATCTCCATCATCTTGCCTCGATCGTTTTCGCCTGTTTGGATAAGAACGGAATTAATGCTTTGTTTTGAGAGTGACTTTATCGTTGTGCTTAACTCTAAGCAATGCTTTAAACGTCTCCGATAGAACATAACAGTCTAACAGTTAAATTATAGAGGAAGGTAGCTAGGCTAGGTTGATTAGATTTTAACTACCAAGTGGACCTTGGCAGAGGTTGAAATCAAACAAGCCGGCAGGAGCGGTCCACAAAAGTCATCCAATTTGGTTCTCAATCGGTTGCTTTTTCTTGTTTTTTTCTCCTTCCATTTGTGTCCTAATGGATGATTTTCTTTAAATCAACCACTACTTTCTATTTTTTGGTAATTGAAATAAATAAACAGCTCGTGTCATTTTCTTGCCCTGGGGTAACACGTACATTTTATATTCTTTTTCCACAGTGGGGCAACCATACGGGTATGGTAGATCACCATTCACCAACCAGTTGAACAAACAATAATGCTGGGAAAGAATGACCTTACTTGAACAAGATCTGTTCTCTAAGCTTGTACACCTGTGTCCTTTAATCACAAAGGAGACAACAATTAAAGTTTGGTGAATGACTTATAGCCGCACGATCAGATCGTGATTAACGGCTATGATGCGCTCTAGGATGATATTAAGAATTGCAAACAGATATGCAAATAACCATACATTTCCCCCCTAATCCTGGAAAGGTGATTTGGACGTTTGTACAGGAAGTTTTGAACACCTCTGTTGTTATGGAAGAATCTGTTTTTCCATTTCCTATGGTGGATGCAGGCCCCTCCCTCTGCTGGCTTCTTGAAATTGAACGTAGATGGGTCTGCAGGATCGGTGTTGGGTATGGGTTATGCGGGTGGAATTTTAAGAGATCATCAGGGTCGATGGAGGGGAGGTTTCTCGCTGAATTTGGGGACATGTTGCTCCTTCAAAGCCGAGATGTGGGCATTTTTTGAGGGTTTAAAATAAGCATGGACATTGAATGTTACTTCACTTGCTCATCCTGAGTTTCTTTTGTATATAGGGAAGCCAAGCCAATAAATGCGGTGAATTTTTGACACAATTGACTTCCCAATATAGACTAAGTTTAACCACTTAGCAACACCCTCTGTCAGGTGTTCTGACTTGTTGAAGCAAGATCTAAGATTAATAGAAGTTGTGAATTCCGTGATTTTGAATAGTAATATCACTCACTGTACATTGAGAAAAAAAATAATAATGCTCGGAAAGAAGTGAAAATTCTCAAGTAAAAAATACAAGGTACGATTGGGATTATGCAAGTTTTTAAGCCTAAGGAGATTTCACTTAAGGAAAGGTGTTAGGATAATAAGAATCAAGACCAGCTTTTTAACCTCAACCAACCATCAATTTAAGCTTTTAGTTAAGATGGTCACTTAACAATTTCTACTTTCTTAACTAGTTAAATTTTTGTTAACATAATGAACATAAGCTAGGTTCCGTTTAGAATTGAGTGTTTGTGTGTAGATTGTCCATGAGGGCAAAATGTGAAGTGAATTCAACATGCAAACGGACTTATTGGCTATCCGTTCTACGGGCCTAAATTTGCATTGGAATCATCCTAGTCCAACTTACATGATTGATGATGTCATGTTTGGAATGTTTTGGGCTTGGGAGTAGCATCGAAATCGAAGGAATTTAGGCAAAATAGTAATGGTGTTGTAAATTTAAGTAATTGATGCTGTGTAATTATTTCTGATATGAAGAAAAAAATGGAGAAGAAGATGAGCAGGAGAAGAAGAAGCCGGTACTTCTATTATTGACAGGCCCTCATGGTGTGTATATATAGATACAGAGTAGTTGGCCACGTGATTATTAAGGTGGGTACAAAACATTCATACGTATTTTATAACACTCTCCCTTGAATGTTATTGTATTTTGGGTAAAATACGCTTTTGGAATAACTGCCTCGTTAAAAACCTTACCAAGAAAAACCCAGTGGGATAAAAACTTGGTGAAGGAAAAAAGAGTGCAGTGCGTATTCTACTCCCCCTCATTATGGTCTCTCTTGATTTCTTGGTGACATCATATGCCAATCTTCTTTGTCATTTTGGTGACAGTATTAACTTCATAATTTGTTGTTGGAGCATCTTTTTTGCTATCTTATCCATATGAATCTTGAGTATGCAGCATCTTCGAACTTAGTCAAGCACAGTCTCGACTAGCTTCGTGTATAACAACAACTTCTGCATTATTTGAAGTGGTAGCAACGATACTTTGTTTTGTGCTTGCCATGATACTTCAGGTATCTGCTTGCGCTTTATGTGGATCATATCGATGACCTGCACCTGCAAAACAAACTATATCCTCCTTGGACTCACAAAGTTAAAATAATTACTTATCCATTATATCCCAAGATAATGGAGAGCTTCAGGCTTCATGTTATTAGCAAGATAAATTGTATATTGATATGGTACTTCAGGACCAGTCTAAAAAAAATTTTCCTCAAATATAGCACGGCATTTGGAATCTTCTTCAGAAGTTCCAATAATATTTAGGTCACAATAATAGTATCAAAATCATTAATCATCAACAATGATAATAGTTAATTCACATATGAACTAATTAAATAAAACACATAGAGCATATATGCAGGAATCATTATAAATACCCAAATTAGTTCAAACTCTTAATTTTTTTTTTATATTCCCAGGAATTCATTACTTCAGACAACTTGAATCCTTTAGGGATCTTCATGTATATATCATGACTTATGGATCCATAATAATAGGCTGTAATAGCATTCATTAGATACATTTCTAATACTTTTCATATACTGCCAGACTTACCAAATAATTGCATCCACCACAGGGGAGCATATCTCCTCATAATGAATATCTGGTCGTTTGGGTAAAAACTTTGTGCCACAAACTGTGCTTTATATCTCATTATTTATTTCTTTCCGCACAAATACCCTTTTATGACCAATTGAATTTTACACCTTCTAGTGTACGGACTACAGGCCCGGAAATTTCTCGCTTCATGCGAGTCTAACACAGCCTTTAATCATGTTTCTCTATTTTGGCCAAACATACTGCCTCTACATTCGCCAAATGTAGGTTCATGATCCTCATTTTATTTAGCGCTATATTATAAATAAAAATTATATTCCGTCGACGGTTATTTCACGTCGGTTCCATCTTATTTCTGACACTGTAATTGAGATCTCATCATACTCATTTATTTCAGGTACCTGAGTTACTTCTGAAACTTTATCAATTTGTGTCAGAAAACCTCTTCTGGAGGATTTTCCTCTGCATGAGGACTTTTAATTCAAGCCTCTACTGGAGGCCTTATTTCCTTACTGGGGCCATCTTTATCACTTTGCTCCTTTGTTCTCTATCAAGAATTTCTTTTCTTTTGGAACCGAGTATAATCTATAGATTCATTTGCATACTTACATTGTTATTCAGGAACATCAATCTAAACAGGAGTATTTGCAGCTGGTATATGGTCACACTTAATTTAAATAAGTCTGGCAATTGCATATCAATTTTCCTGCAAATGAATCATCTTTTGAACTTCAGGTTCATACTAATTTATTCGAGGATCAAAAACTAGATATTGATAAATCATTTCAATAATCTCTTGATCCAGCTGCATATTACCTCCCCCTGATGTTGGGTAAAACATCAAATTAATAAGCAAATCTTACAATAAATGAATCTCCAATCTCCTATCATAGGTTTCAATTACTCTTGTAACTTATGGAGATTCATACCCAACGTAGATTCTCAATCTTCTTTAAGAGACCATTTCACAACCCTGTGGTGGAGCATAATATACTAAATAACCGATGGTCCGAAGATGGGAGATACTAAGTATGTGACCATTAATCAATTAAATGGGGGGATCTTATAACATCATGTTGGCTCGATGCACACAAGTGTTGCTGCATATAAAATACCATTTTCTCAAACAGTAATATTTCATCAATAGTCCTGCAATCAATTGTCAATGTTCCCTCAGATCTGTTTGGGTTTATTTCCAATGATATACATTATCCATTGAAGAAATATACCAGCATTATCTAGACATATAGTCTAGTAACATAAGTAGGGGCATATACCTGCAAGTGGCTTAATTATTAAATTAGTGCGCACAATGCCAACTTGCGTTACACAATAGACCATCTAGTCGATGCATCGTAAAAATTACCTAGATGGTTAACACCGCGGATTTATCAGTCCGCGTTTATGTCCCTGAACTATTCTCAAACTTGCTGGTGATACTAGGCCATTCTCATCTTAGGAAGGCCGTATAATAACTTTCGCAGCAAACAAACTCATAGAAATTCATTGATTGTAAAGCTTCTGGTTTTTCAATGAATGATCCAATAAATTTCGTGCATCATTATTGACCCGGGATGGCCCTACCGGTCATGCCAAACAATTAGTCCATGTACCAACTTCAAGTTGGTGCCAGCTTCATGCTGGATAACTTAGAAAAATTATTTACCAGCTTCTGGCTGGTGCATACTAGCTATAGATTACATATCTATCAGCCAACTTCTAGTTGGTCTCAGCTTCAGGCTGTATAAATTTGTGTATTTAAACACTTAAAATTTCTAGCTTCAGGCTAGAGCATTTCAGCTTCTGGCTTGATATGTTAAGTTTCGATTACTCAACTGCTAGCTTCAGGCTAGCTATATATGTGCCAATTTTAGGCTTATTTCTGCCACTCATATCAAAAAAATGATCAGAATTATTGGACAATAATTAAAGTAGTGGCAAACTTTTCCAAGAGCAAAACATCAAAGATTGAAAAGCTTTGGAGTTTACTGACAAATAATGCAAAGTTTTAATTACCAAAAAATCTTCTGGATCTTTTCGGAGACAGAAAAAGGGTCCACATTTGAAAAACTGACACCTAGCTGTCTAATCTCAGACTATAAGAAGGGGAGGCGGTTGAGACAGGAAGATGCAAAAAACTCTGAAAAATCAACAAGACAAGAAAAATGTCTTCCTCAGCTACTGTTTTCTTTGTTGAAGGTGTCTCTCTAGGAAGAAGAAATAGGTTAGCTTATAGCATGGTGAATGAGCAACAAGAGGAATTACCGAATGATCTGGTGAGAATTCCTCGTTTAGTGTTTGTTGATGAACTATATTCATCTAGGTTCTTTATAACTCCTATGGAAGAAACATTCTTCCTAGAGGACCAAAGCAATCTAAGGGCTTCCTTTTATGGCTCGGCTAATTCTATTATGTTTTTCATATCTAATAGACTGCAGGATTTTCAGCTAGAGCCTTCATGTCAAATTTTAAATCAAAGCAGTTATTATCAGGTTTCCATGATGGCTCGGAGCGTCCTAAGGGTGACTGGGTTATCACCTACATGGCCTAAGGTACGAATTTTACTGTGGAATTGTAGGGGTGTAGCAAGAAGGTCTCAAGACTTTGTGCGTACCTTAAGAGATCTGAAGAATCAGTACAAGCCTAACATGGTACTGATTACTGAGACTTTGTGGCAAGCAGGAGAGAATCATGGTGTGATTCCACTTCATTTTCCTCCAACGAATCGGTTTGAGATACCTGGAGAAAACAATAGGGGTGGTATGTGGTTCTCCTGGAACGACAGTGTTAGGGTCAACATTAATGGTGAGGCTCAGAGTTTCAGGGTTAATATTGAACCCAACAGATAGATTACTGTTTAAATATATGTATGAGAACCATTCTTCTTTGAATGTTCTCCAGTTATGTATCTGTTTATGCAATAATAATATGCATGTTTGCTTTGAGCCATTTTCATTTATTATCTCATTTACGCCCACAGGCACAAATAATTATACTGTTTTATTCGCTTCAGGGAATAGATCAGAGTCAATTCATCGGGATCCATAATAATTCATTTTATTACTAGGGGTGTCTGTACTCTTCAAGAGTATATGCTCTTCTAGAGCGTAAATATATGGTCTTCTAGATCATATTTAAAACATGCGTTCTTCAGGAACATATTCGGATTTATGCTCTTCTAGAGCGTGTTAATCTTTTTCTCATTTCGAGATGTCATAATGTGTTATATTGACATCCACACATATAATTCTCCCCTTGTGGATGTCAATTTGCATTGTCTTCGAGACTAATGCTTGAGGCATTATTCTAGAAACAATTATAAAGTACTGAAAAGTAAATAAAATAAATTGCAATGCGTGATAATTTAAACTGAACATAAAATAAATTGAATATAAAATGAATTGCTCCTTCAGGATAAGCAAGTATAATATTCACCTTCTAGTGGTCATATAATTTCCATCTTCTGGTGGTAATAGTGTTTATTTTCGATTTTCCTTTGAAGGATCTTCAGGATCTTTTGAACGGTAAGACTTCCAGTCTTCGTTGTATTTTTTTTTATTGAGTCTGCTGGACTCTTATATTTAGTCTTCCAGACTATTATCATGTAAATTTCTGTCCGCATTTGATACCCATAATAAATTTCTTCTGGAAATTATAAGGGTCTTCAATGACATAATTTAAATAAAATTAAAGACTGAAATAAAAGAAATAAACATGGGCCTTTCGTTAATTAGCCCAATGAAGAATTAAATAACCGAAAAATTAAAAACAATGGGCCTTTCATAAATTAGCCCAATTAAAATAAATGACCAAAATTAAATGCAATGGGCCTTTTATAAATTAGCCCAATAATAATTAAATTATCGCAAAGTAAATGCGATGGGCCTTATATGAGCCCAATAGAAATGTAAAGAACAGAATATTAAAATATAATGGGCCTAATATGAGCCCAAGCTTAATATAAATGAAAAACAATAAAATAAATAAAATAGCCTTCCGGGCTTGCCGGGAAAAATCCCGAGACACTGAATTCCGGCTAAACACTTCCGGGCTTGCCGGGAAAACCCCGAGATGCGAAATTTCGGCAATATAAATTCTTCTTTTTTCTTTTTCTTTTCCTTTTCTTTTCTCTCTCTCTTTTTTTTTTGATTGGGT
Source organism: Turnera subulata (assembly GCA_028386065.3). Taxonomy (NCBI): domain Eukaryota; kingdom Viridiplantae; phylum Streptophyta; class Magnoliopsida; order Malpighiales; family Passifloraceae; genus Turnera; species Turnera subulata. The sequence continues at coordinate 13,851 of JAKUCV010006327.1, forward strand.
TGTACAGTGTCGGCCCAGGTAAAACCCAGGCCTGCCAGAGTCCAGCCTAGCCCGGCCAAGCCCAGCCCATTCCAGCCCAGCCCGCGGGTCAAAACCAGACCCAGGCTACAGACCCGTTCATATCCGGGTCGGGGTCGTCTTCAACCTCGAGCTGCGGCGCGCGACGAGCGGCAAAGACAATCGGGAGAGGCGCGCGGTGACGGCTGAGACGAGACGGCACGAGCGGGGAATGAAGGCGGCCACGGCATGGTGGCGTCGCGACCGGTGATGCTGCAACGGCGACGGAGGACAGCTCGGCTACACTGTGGTCGTCGCGTGGAGGCTGAGCGGGGCTGCGCAGGTGGTGCAGCGAGACGACGCGAGGGTGAGACGACGACAGTAGGCAGCTGCAGGTGAGGCGCGGCATCACAGGCCAGAAGGATCCGACGAGGAGACCCGACTGGGAGGGAAGGATCCGACGGGTTGCTTGTCGGGTTTTCTCCTCCTGGCGGCGCGTCCAGCGGCGGCAGAGGGCAGGGAAGGCGCCGGTCGGTAGGCGACGGCGAGAGGAGGGTCGTGGTAGTGGCGGTGACGCAAGGAACGGCACGGATCCGTTCGCCATGAACAGTAACTTGAGGGAGCAAACAAGGTGATAATACTGTTCCTCTCCCTTCTCCTTTCTTTCGGTTTTTTTTTTCTTGCGTGTATTTTCTTTTCTTTGGGTAGAGCAAATCATTGTTGATAACGTGTTGTAAATTTAAGTAATTGATGCTGTGTAATTATTTCTAATATGAAGAAGAAAATGGAGAAGAAGATGAGCAGGAGAAGAAGATGAGCAGGAGAAGAAGAAGCCGGTACTTCTATTATTGACAGGCCCTCATGGTGTGTATATATAGATACAGAGTAGTTGGCCACGTGATTATTAAGGTGGATACAAAACATTCATACATATTTTATAACAAATGGGAAGTATCAAGTATGTATATGTAGAAGAACAAAACGGGTGCCATGGCAATTTGCGAAAAATTGAAGGCCCATGGTTCCACGAAAAAAGTCAAAGCAGAGTCAGGTTGGGCTCTAGGATTGTTGATGTTTTCCCGAGTGCTTGCAACATCAAGGCATAGGGAAGCTAGGGGCCTAGGGCAAATTCAAAAGCCATAGCAGCAGTGGTTTCATAGGCTAACTTCTGGTTTAACATCATATTTTTTTTCTTTTGATCTGAAAAAATTAGCATCGTATGTCCAACACAAAAGGCGTAAACATCGACAGGAAAGCCACAAGTTATGTAAACATGGAACCAAACCAATGCCAAATGCAACGTAAACAGCTCTTTATTAGGAAAACAGTACCGTAACTACCATCAGACTCATCATTACATCTTCAATTTTGCACCCATAACTAATGATCTACCAAATGTAAATATCACCTCGGCACTTCTTGTATAGGGAATGTGGAACTACAATCTAATGGACATTGATGAATATTAGGAACTCGTCATGAGGAGAAAAAAGAAAAAAGAGAGATAACACAAATTAATGTAAAGGAACTTGTGATTTATGCAGCTGCGGTGATGCATTCAATTGCCTGTTTGCATATTCCAGTCATTGTTGCTTCAGGTCCATATACCTATGTCACAAATACAAAAAAAAGAAGAAAAGTTTTCAGTCTTCATAACATCTGAGGTGCTGTTTCGGGAGTCATGCTTTGCGCCCAGCTAAATTCCATCAAGGAAAACAACAGGACAATTAACACATCATACCTCAATAGGGATTCCAATTTCCTCTCCAAGTGCTCTCATTTTAGCAAGACCCCTCTGGTAATTAGGACCGCCTCTCCTCACAAATAAGCTCATCCTTGCTGCTTTAAGCTTGGCTTCCTGAAAATCAAATACCCAGCTGTGTTATAAACAAAAAATTGAAGGANGCGCCCAGCTAAATTCCATCAAGGAAAACAACAGGACAATTAACACATCATACCTCAATAGGGATTCCAATTTCCTCTCCAAGTGCTCTCATTTTAGCAAGACCCCTCTGGTAATTAGGACCGCCTCTCCTCACAAATAAGCTCATCCTTGCTGCTTTAAGCTTGGCTTCCTGAAAATCAAATACCCAGCTGTGTTATAAACAAAAAATTGAAGGAGAGAATTTAAAGCAATCAGTAAACACTTTAATCAAATCCAAAACGACATTCTTTCTTTAAGCTTTTCCAAGGAAAAGCACATTCCCTTTGCAATAACAGGTTTTCAGTCTTGGAACCAAAATTTAATTTTCTGCAAGATAATTTCAACTTTGCAGTAAACAATCTCTATTTCAGGTTTGGCATACTGAGGGGCGTTTTGGATTTCAGTTATACCAAATGTTTTTAATTATTCAGAATGACAAAACAAGATATTTAGCTCTTTTTTGGTGTTGCGACCAAAATCAGTACTGTTAAAGGAAGAAAAATGACAAAAAAGGTTCATTCAGGTCACTTACCTTCTCCTTTAGAGCACGAATAATGCCATTAAATGTTGCAGCAACATCAGTAAAGTTAGCAATTCCTCCTCCAATAACAAGGGCTCGCTTGCGACCATCAGGATCAGATGTTGCACACTAGTGATGAATAATGAGATTGTTTAATGTGATGAAGATAAATTTTGAAACACATAATTCACATCCAGCAGCTTATGAGCATCTGATTTGCTATCTACTGGTAGAGGGAGATGAAGAGTCCTTACATCAATTACAACCCTGGCATATTGCAATACTTCCTCTTCGTTAGGGGCTCCACTGTATTCTGCATAGTTCCCAAGCTCGGAAGCATAGCCAAGGTCTCCAACCTGACAATAAACAATCAATTAATTGGACATAAGAAGCCAGTGCAACAAAGGCAAATGGAAATCTTGCATCCAAAGCATTTAGAGACATACTGTATCTGCGTAGATGACACTTGCACCTCCTCCAGCAACCATAGTCCAAATCCGTCCCTTTGGATTCAAAACTGTGAATTTCAAAGAAGCACTTGTCTGCAAGGAAGTTAAAAGGAAGAGCCCTGTGCGGTTAATAAAATTCTCATAGTGAAAGTATTTCGTAAATAGCGACAATGCACTGATTATTTTCAAGAGTTCACATGAATCAAAGAGACATTAGAGATTTTCGAAACACCAATGAAATACCTTCATAGAAACTTAAAATTAGCAAAACTAATTCCATTATATACTGTCAATATCAGTAGGCCCTTTACTCCATATTATTCACGAAAGTTTAGTAGTTAAAAGACTAAAACACTGTTTTAATCAATGGAAACGGATCTAATATCTGAGCTCACATATATGAAATTTAAAGTGTACCTTCTCATCTAGTCCATGAATAAAGCTTTCTGTAGGGCTCATAACTCTTCCAAATGGCATTGGGAACTCAATGTCACCCCACCTGGAAAACGCAAGTTTGGTGAGGAAAGGCTGCAGATGTAAGGTGTGCAAGCAACAAAGGTTTAGGGCTAAAAATAACTAGAAATTAAGCAAATGTGAAATTAGTATATAGTGTAAGTACTTCTTGAAGTTTTTAAAAGCAGCTGTGTCATCCAGCTCGCCTCTCATATCCAATGGATAAGGCTTTCTGTCGACCAAAGTAAAAGGATTCATCTCCAGGAATGTGAAATCAAGATCTGGGTCATTTAAACAATGAATGTTAGTGGAAATTTCCAATAGCCAAAAGTTTCAAGTTAGAAAAATAAACCAAAAAAATCAATGCAATAAAGATCATTAGGGCACCTTGAAATAGAGCAAAAACCACTTTGATGAACTCCTCGATTTCTGCTTTTATCTGGATCAAAGAAATACTTTCAATATCAATGATTATAAGTCTATATTAAGCACTTAAAAATACATCTGGGCAACAGAATGAATCATATGACCGATTGATATATATAGCATTGTCAATAATGCTGCATCACTGAAATCAGGGGAGGAGGATTATGTTCTGCCATACTTTGAAGACAATTGAAGCGAGAGAATTGCGCTCTCAATAGGAAAGATCTTAAGGACAAGGATTAGGTATGCATCGTAGCAAAACAGTAACAAAAGAGTAAAATCAGATTCATAAAATCATTTGTTCTTTAGAAATTACCTCCAAGGGAAGGGTTGCAACAAGTGGAGCACATACTTCTGATGTAAATGAAGCTCCAGTTGGCACAAAAATGGTCTTAACCTGGATAGAGGAAAAAAGCCTCAGTAAATATAGGGGATAAAATGCTGCAACAGGAAGATTAAACAGGATTTAGCATTATAGAAGAGAGATAACTCGAGATTCTGTTCAGTAAACCAAGAAGCAGATTAACCAAAATTACATTAGTGAAGGTATCCAGTGACTGGCAAGCAGATAGTCACATCAAAGCATACCTTATCCCAATTCTCTTCGATCTCAATACCCCCGCACTCTGAAAAGCTTACGCTGCTGCCAAGCCTCTCAGAGACAATATTAAGGTAAAATTCTTCGTTGTGGGGCATGAAGGGTTCAACAATAAATGTTGTTATAGGACCTTTACATCCGCCCATCTCTACCTGTGGAACCACGCGAGATACATTTATTTAGCCAACATATATCCAAGTCGTTTTATTTAACCATAGCAATTGATCCAGCTATTACCTCTTTGCCAAGGCGTTCTTTCACAAAAACAGAAACTTGAGTCAGATCCAGGTTTAAGGCAACCAGGCCACTCTTCCCACGCTTGCCAAACAACATGTCAGGTTTGACAACCAATTTCTCTGACAATAGCCAGGGCTCTCTTGCAGCCAGGTCATTGAAATCAGTTGCTTCCGTGACCTAAATCACAAACAATGAATCAAATTATTGAAAATAAAAAAATTATTACATGGACAAAATAAGCGAGGATGCATCAAGAGAATACCCTATTCATTATCAGAGTGTAAGTTACGAAATCATAATAACAGATCAGTTCCAAATCCAGCCATGTTAAACCATGCACTTTAGAAGATTAAATCCTCTGCTCATATCACCAAATGCTAAGCTCTACCTCTCAAATCAACCAAGACAGATCCATCACACAAAACTATACTACTCCAGACAACAAGAACAAAGAAAATGCACTACATAGTAAGACCCGAGAAGGAGAGACTTGAAGACAACCAATGAAGCAAGGAAAGATCTACACACACACAAAAAAAAAAAAACGGAAAAAACCCAAGAGCAGAATCAAGAAAATGCGCTCACTTGGGCGGATTTGATGGGCAAATCGCGACCAGACAGCCTCTTGAAGTGTTCCTTCAACAATCTCTTAGAGTCATACTCTCTGATCTTCTTGCGTGCCATTTGGTCTCACCTGAACACCCACCACACAACGACCAGAAAAAACAGATCACTAAAACCACCCGGCTGTCTAAAACCCGACAGGAAAGACACGGTCTTGCATATGATGTCAAATGTAAGAAACGGAACGGACACAAAAAAACAAAAGGAAACGGAAAGCCCCGGAACAGATCCAAGAGGAAGAAAAACTGTAGTTACCGTTGAACGACGAGGAGAGGAAATGGGTGAGAAGAGGTTATTTGAGTGGTGGTTGGTAGGTAGAGAGTAGCAGTCCCGCAAGACTTGAATTTGGTTTGCTTTTGGGGCGTTAGTAGTAGTTGGTTTTATAGTGTGCGTGTCAGATTTGGGAGTTTGGAGATCAGTTTTTTCTTTTTGTCAATTTTAATTCTTTAAAAATGGTTCAGTTTTAGAATTTAGGGACTTTGATTATTTTTTGATGTTTTTGCGTTTCGCGGGAAGGTGTTAGTTGTGGCAGTCAATTTTGCAATATGGAAACCCACGTACCTAACCTACCAGAATGGACCAAAGCTTCTTCAATTGCTTTTTCTTGCTGCCATTCTTTCCCTTCTTTTTAATTAAAAACAATAATTCTTTCTTTCTCTATTATTTTTGGATGGAGTGGAGTTCACCTGATACGGCATTTTTCTGGTTGACCAAAATTTATTATGGGGTTATATGAATCTGTCACCATTGGATAGGTAGGGGGTTCTGGTGGCTTCAAGGGTTGCGTTGCGTTTGTGTCCAAAATTTGGAACTTTTAAGAGATGCAGAGTTTGTTGGGAAGCAGTTTGGTAGCTAGGGGGGAGTGATTAGTTATTAGGGATAAATACAAATACGGTATAATCAGGAATATGACAACAATAATATGATATTAAAATTTGAGGATGAAAACTAGAGTTTTGCTGTGTTCTTCTAGATTACTGCTTGAAAAAATGCACAAAGCACTTGCTTGTCGAGTGTATGTATGGAGTATTATTCAACTAGGTTTGTGCTAGCTATCTAGTAAAGTAGGGAAGAACTAACAGGAGGCAGCATCACACATCTGCTTGCTGATACTGCTACATACTGTCTGCTGTTTAATTTGCTGACTGCTAGTTGCGAATTCCATCCAACGTGATTGTGAGTGATGATGAGATTACACTTTACAGTTACTAGAACGCATAATTAGACTTGTATGGGCTAAAATTTGCTGGATCTATAAGCTATATACCATCTAGAAGGAGGTAAGTACACTGGGGTCACATCTTTCCCAGTACAAAATAATAAGTAGAAACACTTGTTCTTCAAGCTACCAATCTAGCTATACCAAACTATTGGTTGTGTACTAGTGGTATTATGTCTATGTTATGGATTCCAGTGCTTTGTCATTACCCATTTTTAGCTTTGGTTGAGAATCTAACTAGGTTTTATTAGCTTGATCATCTCAATATAAAATTAGAGAATGCTTGTGGTTATATACATCATCTGTAGCTGCCCTTTTCTTGTTATAGGAAAAAAAAAAAAAGAGGGGAGAGAATTGAACACTGTATGGATGTGTTATCTGATGAGATATACCTACCAGTTAGCGAACCACATCTGAGGAGTCAAGGTGGCTTTCAAGAACAGTTCAATGGAGGCCATACGTCCTAGCATTTGTTGGCAAAATCTCATAATCTCAAAAACAAAGCTGCCAAGTTTTTTGCAGTCAAAAGTGGTGACTGGTGTAAAAGCACACTTGCAATCTAAAATTTGCTTTTGACTTGCTCCTGCAACTTCATGTTCAGCGGGGATAACAAAATATAAAACCGTCTCCTTCATCTCAAATGTGCACAGTGATGATGATTGATTCACTTTTCATTTTATGGCCACTATATATAATTTCGTGGACTACAATTTAAAAAGCAATATTATGGTCAAATATCACGATTCACGAGTTGGGTTCTTTTTCTTTCATTGCCAAATGAATACTAACACTTCTTATTTCTGACAATTTCATATTTTACTGATGAAATAAAATAAATATTTCTGGCCAATTAATTTTGGGCTTTGAGATGGTACATGATTCTTACTTACTAATTGATTATAAAGTATATAAAATCTCCAATATGATAACCAGAAGTCTTCTTTAGAACAAATAAATAAAGCTAGCATACACTGAAAAGTCCAAAGTTAATATATATGATCAAGTAAAACTTCAGATGGATGGTCAGGTGCATTATTTTAAGGCCAAAGGACTAAGTAAAGACTATAGGCCAAATTGCAAAATATAAAAGTAGCCCAGGACGCAGGAAATTCAGACTGGCAAATTTGAATAATTCCCATCACGACATGACCACTCACGAGCCAAAATTGACTTGAAATGAAGTACAAATTATTTAAACCAACACAAAATAATGAGAATGTCGTCTTGTCTTTGCCAATGGTTTTCAGCTGGTGAATAATACATTACAGAATTAGACAAAAAAAAAAAATACATTACAGAATAAGCACACCCAGCCTCTTCCCTTTCAAGTTCGAAATTGGCAAGAAAGGAGTTGAATAGAGGATTCAATTCTACATAGTCGACGCAATCGAAATGATATGGATGCTTGAATTATTTATTTAATTTTTTACATATGATAGTGGCGGCCCGAACAAAGTTTCGTGGACACATATTTTATGATATTGATTCAGTCAAAGTAAATGCTTTTTTTCCCCCCAATTGGCCGTTTCAATTTCTGAATAAGGCTATTGAACTCAATACATATGGAAAATGAAGTGCAAAGATTGATGACATTAACAGCAGTTGACAAATACTGAATAAAGAAAAACTGATTCATGTATAGAATCTTTGGTGCATATTTTTTGTACGTATGAATATCATAATGTTTAGAAAATATCTTATGATTAATTCAAATAACCTTCTACTATTTTTCATATTTATTCTAGCAGTGCCTTGAAACCCCAGTCACCTGTGATGGTTTGACTGGTGGAATTCTAATTTGTTAATCAGGGGGAAAGACGACTTGAAGAACTTTTATTAATGCAGACAGGTTTAATCGTATAATAATGGAATGATGGGCATGAGTTGAGTTTGCTTTAGGAATTTACATTTTCTACTTATGTGTCATTGGTGTGGATCTCTCAAAATCTGGGTCTACAATCGACCCTATGGTGGCTCACTGATTGGTCGGCTGAGTTTGAGGTTGCTTGGTGCAAGAGTATAAAGATCAAAATCAATCTCTATTTATTTAACTTTTTTTTGTTAAAATGATCACTTCTAAAAGTGCTATTATGATCAAACGGTTGCTGTATCGAATTTTAAAAAAAAAAACACAATTAAAGAGTAATTATATTGTACCAAGTATCAAGTGGATTCGGGCAGAAGGCCATGTTATGGTCCGGACTGCCTAAGGTACACTAAAGGGACAAAAATTAAAATTCAAAGTACATAAAAGGGATACAAAAATTCTGAGGCATACAATTGGCACAAAAGAGAAACTCGAAATATGAGCAATGCGTTTAAACTCGCGGAGGGGGACAAATTGACATATCTAAAGAAGGTTTAATTGAGACCCCTGACTTGGGCATTAAGATAAATTGCGATGCCTCTTTTGTGTTCCCGCAGCTACCTATTGGCATATGTATTGTTTGTAGAAATGCATCAGGGCAAGTGGTTGTTGGATTGGAGATGAGACTTAAAAGCTCCTCCAGCACAGTAGCCGAAGCAATGGTAATCAAACAAATAGTCCTCCTAGTGTCAACTAGAGACTTTTCACAAGTCACCATTAACACTGACTCCAAGATCTGTGTTGATGCTCTTGATAGCTCTACCCCTCCTATCATTATCAAATCCATCATTGCAAATGTTGCTCGGTGTATTTCTATGAAATCATATTATGTATTGCCCAAGAAACTGTAATATGGTAGCTGACTGGATTTCAAAGGCAGCCAGGTTGGGGCAATGCCTGCCATACTAGGTACTCAACCCACTGGCCTGCCTTTTGTATTGGGACTTTTCTTCATCTTAATGAAGTATTATCTTTTTTTTGCTAGTGAACATAATGTTACTTAGATTATCATCCAAATAAGAGTACAAATATTACAGAATACCAAAAAAGTAGCGCAAAGACTAAATATGACCCCAACATGGTTTAAGAAACCGAAACAGGGCATTGGTACTAAAATAATTAGCCAACAATAGAGAGACAAAATCATAACCAATCTAGACATGAGCCGTATATGCAACTTCGCCGTGAACAGGATGTGGGAACAAGGAGCTTCAACCAACAGTGCACAAAGATCCACTGTGGTGTGAGCAGCATAACCTTTACTTGAAGTAGAGGAATCCGCCTGGGAACCCAAGTTCCCTTTATACTCTTGCAAGAGAGATGGTTTTTTCACCCAACAAACCTTGTTCCTCTCCCTGTGTTTCATGATCATACCTGCATATGCAAAATCAACCACACACAAGGGAGAAATTGTCCAAAAGCCTCCAAAAAGGTCACCGGAGACCATTATGTACCGAGTCATTCCATATATGCTAATGACTACCATAAGATGATTGTGAGGAAGAGAGTCAAAAGTATGGAACCCCAACCCTGAACTGGAGAGGTCAAGAGTTCTCACCCTAAGGTGACAAAAAAGCCGGACCAGGCTGTCAATGCCATTCACTTGTTGGCCGCCAGAGGAGAGTCAGAGAGAATGGCCCCCCCTCCTTCTCCCCTATTCCGAGTTATCCCATCATCGTTTGCCCATTGGGAGAGCTCATAATCCCTTACTAATTCTTCAGCTGTTGCCCGATGATACACCTTCGTAGACCTTGCTAATTTTTTCCAAGACGGCTTTGAGGCCGAAGCGTGAACTAGGGTTTGCGCATCTAGCTCTTCCATAATCTCAGCTACAGTATTAACCAACTTAGAGTGTCGTTCTCTGGCAGCCTCATGGACATGCTAGATCGTGGGTTCTCGGCATGCTTTGCGCTTCTTAGTCCCTACAGAATTCAGCTGCTTGTTGCTGCGTGCATCATCACCCTTCTCCACCAAAGTCGGGGGATCAGCAAGGAATGGCTCCTCAGTTGTGTGTGCCTCAACAGTTGTGTTTGTCTCCTCGCCCTCCCCTGCTCCGGTATCATTCTCAAAAAGAACGCTTCCCAGAATAGTGTTTTCCAAAGATCTCCTTGGCTCACATCCATGGGCCAAAGCTATTTTCCTCAGCTAGTTCAACCCCCTCATTAGGTCCTTTTGGTTTTGGGCACCTACTTAGAGCATGCGTAATCAAACCACAACGAAAAAAAATTCCCCCAGCCTCTCGAATTTGAATTTAATATAGATCTCATTGCCGTTCTTATCTAGGCCATGAACCCCCGGTCTAAGTGGTTTTGCAACATCAAACTCAATTCTGGCCCGGATAAAACCTTCCACCCTAAGACATTCTCTAAAGAGGGTTCATAGTGTAGAAGGACAGGGAAAGCATTTCCAATCTTAACTATCTTCTGATGAGATAATAAATTGGGAGGATGTCATGCATTTAAACCCAGAAATGAGAGAGTCACATGGGTACCTGGCTGAGAATCATCTCCTGAGACCATGGCTTGAGGCAGAGATGAAGATTAGATACGAGCCAGGGGGAACCCTTCTAGACATGCTTCTTATCCTCTTCCAGTTCGAAACCCAACAGGAAGATGTTGTTTTGCTTCGGTATGACCCTGAAATTGCCTTTAATGTACCAGATCTCCTTCAATTGTTGCCTCACCTGAGACGGAGTCACTCGTCGGTCAGAGTAGATCTTGCCGACAACGTAGGTGCAGGCCACCAGTGACCCTAGGCTTACTTCATCCAATGGGATATATTCATGATCTCCATCCCTTAGATCGATAACCAATTTTGAAACTCCTGTCATTGAAGCAGAGACTCGAAAAAGCCGGATTCACTCGGTACTCAAATGTCCCTTGAACCCAGAGGTACTCAATAACCCAGAAAAAATAGGAGACAAACAGATCTTGGTGAATTTGAGATGAAAGAAGATAAGGAAAGGTGTGTGAAGACAGAGCGGGATAGATATGTTAATTTTGGGCTAGATCTGAGGATGGCGGCGACAAACGTTCAGTTGGGGTTGAAAACCTAAACGAGAGAAAACGATAGAGAGAGACATAGTTCTTGTTGATTGCCATTAATGAAGTATTATCTTTAACGTTCAAAAAGAGGTATGTGGTATGTGTTTAGGTGCTTGTTAAACAAAGCATACACATGGGTATATGTACTATTTAACTTTAGACATTATTTCGCTCAAAGCATAGGTATTGTTAGGGATGGCAAAAATCCCCACTATCGCGGGGATCCGCGGGGATTCCTCGCCATGGGGACTGGGATTGGGAGGATTTTCAACCCGAGACTAATCTGGGGATGGGGATGGGGATTGTAGTACCCGTCCCCCGGGGACCTGCAAAATATAAAATAACAATTTTACCCTTCTAGTTACTCCATGTACAAATATATTTATTTCAAGTTTAGATTTTTAGCCATTTTGTTCGAATATAAAACAAAAAGAAGGTAAAAAGATAATATAATATAGACCACAAGTTCACTTCATTTCACTTACGTTATTGTATTTTACTTTATCATATTGGTTGGATTTAAATCTTCTGGTGATAATATGTAGTATTAGATAGTAATATATATTTTGTATTGACATTAACATTAATATGTATTTTGTAATTGCTTGGAATTAAATTTTAAATTTCCAAATGATGAGAATTATAAATATTTAAAATGAATAATTTGAGTCGTGAGGATCCGTGGGGATTGCGGGGAGCGGGGATGGGGACCAATTTTCCCCGCCGCGGAGGATGGGGATGGGGATGAGGAGAGTTTTAGGTCGCGGGGATGGGGCGGGGATTCCTCTACCCGCACAATCCCCGCCCCGTTGTCATCCCTAGGTATTTGCGCCTTATACCTTCTTATCCATGATTAGTCCTCTAGTCTAGCACCTCCTGTTCGTCGCTAATCCTTAACGGTTTTAGGAGCGGAGGTTTTCTCTTGATAGTATACCCTTCCTATCATTATCAAATCCATCATCGTAGATGTTGCTCGGTGTATTTCCATGAAACCATATTGTGTATTGCCCTAAAAACTGTAATATGATAGCTGACTAGATTTCAAAGGCAGCCAGGTTGAGGCAATGCCTGCCACACTAGATACTCAACCCACCCTTGCACTGGCCTGCCTTTTGTATCAGGACTTTTCTTCATCTTAATGAAATATTATCTTTAACGTTCAAAGAAAAAAGTATATGGTATGTGTTTGGGTGCTTGTTTGATCTAAATGTTCACGTAAACAAGCATACACATGGGTATATGTACTATTTAACCTTCGACATTATTTCGCTCAAAGCATAGTATAGGTATTGCGCCTCATACCTTCTTATCCGTGATGAGTCTTCTAGTCTAACACCTCATGTTTGTCGCTAATCCTTTTTTAACGTTTTTAGGCGGAGGTTTTCTCAAAATTTTTCCACTTAAAATAAAAATTCAGGTGACAACTTCAAAAGTTTAGGTGTGAAGATTAACAAAAATTTGGTCACGTTCTCACACTAAAATATAAATAATGTGAAAATTTGAATTAATAATAATTAAAGATGAGAAATTTTTATGTAAACCTATAAAAATGAATAAGTTAATTAAAAGTTTGGGAAGAATCATTCATAATTTGATTTTTTTCATAAGTTAATGTTATTATTTTTAATTACATAATTTGTTTTATCATTTATATATTAATAATAATTAATTTTAGAGAATAATATAAATTATATTACTACCATTGTCATCACGTGTGGAGAAAAGAAACTATTCCACACAAAAAGCTGGCAATCCATCATCTACTGGTTATGGTCTTCCGAGAAAGGAAATGAAAACGCCCAAATCGAGCTAAGCAAGTGAATGAATATTGAATAGAGAATATATTGTGCAATTCGAACTGAAATTTCCAAAATCCCCAGCCTTCAGCCCTTACAGTAACCCCCTCAGTCTCCCTCCCTCCCTCTCTTATCATCAAAGTACTTTTTAGATCTCTGGCTCTGCTGCATTCAATTAGGTAAGTTCAGTTTCTTTTCGTAAACAGAAACTCGAATTTGGGAATTGTGGTGGAAGAGAGAAAGAAAGCCAATTGTGGGGTTTTGTTTTTATGGTGTTTTTGCAGAATCGGATGCAGATGGAAGGGTTTGAACAGTGGAAAGAGGAGGCACGGGAATGGGTGAAGCAGGGAATTGAGTACGCCCACCAGATTCCCCCTCCCCAACTCTACGCTGCTGCTGCCGTTTTGGTCTTCACCACCCTTTTGCTCCTCATCAGTTAGTCATCATTCTCTCCCTTCTAATTTGTGCTGCTGCTAAGTTAATTGAGCTTTTGATTGTTACTGCTACTGTATGTATGGACACGAGGCAATCCCAAAAATTTTCTACTTTGCTTTGCAATTGTGGTATGTTAGGTTTGGTACATTGGGTGAGAACAATCCAGTGACCTGGCCCCCCCTAAAGATTAGAGCTTTAGTTGGTTTATTTAATTTGTTCTTTTTTTTTTTCTTTTGTTGTTTTTGTTGTGCAGTTCGCTTGTTCAAACGTAGCAAGTCAAATACGGTTGTGCTCACTGGTCTTGGTGGGAGTGGAAAAACTGTTCTTTTCTATCAAGTAAGCTTAAAGCCCCTCACTCTGTCGGTTCTGATGCTTGAAAATGTTGCGGCCTGCTCATTTCATTTCTATAATTCCAGAATTTGGTTGAGCGCCTTCCTTACTGCACACCTCTTTTTGTCTGTGTGTTGTATTTGAGAAACTTACTAATGTCCAGCGCTGTCACAATTATTGGGTCACTTGTACCTTCTCATGTTGTTGTGTTTACGTGTTCTGTAAAGTGCTTTGTGGAGTCGGGGAACTAAATTATTGCTAGTTGGTGGGATGAGCAAAGAGGGATGCTGGTTGCCTGTTGCATTTTTGTTGAGTTGCACTGTTATTTGTGGGACTATATACTCTTTTGAATGCTCTTGATGAATTGTGATGATTCAAATAGTTAGCTTAGGCTGTGATAGGAATTTACTTGCTACCTCTATGCCTTGATGATACAATTACCCCTTGTGAGCTTTTTACCACATTCTTGTGCAAAAGTTGCAGATTCTTCATTTTCTAACTTTATCATGATTTGATGCCTTTGCCAGCTTCGAGATGGTTCTTCTCATCAGGGTACTGTTACCTCTATGGACCCAAATGAAGGCACTTTCATTTTACATTCTGAAAGTACTAAGGTGATTTAGCTTAACATTTCATGCTCAAAATTCAAAATCCTGCCATGTGTTCACCTTATGTGGGAGCATCTCCCTAGTTTTTGCATGCATCTTAAAACGTGCTAATTTTTAAGCTTCTGTTTCATTACTAAAGTATTCAATTGCTGAACAAGATATGTAGCTCAAGTAATCCCTTTTTTTCCCTTGTCTCCTCTTTCACAGAAGGGAAAGATAAAGCCTGTCCACATTGTTGATGTTCCTGGACATTCTCGTCTTCGAACCAAACTGGATGATTTCCTACCCCAGGCAGCTTGCATTGTATTTGTTGTTGATGCTCTGGAATTCTTGCCCAACTTGAGTGCTGTTGCAGAGTAATTGCTAACCTGAGCTGCAGTTTTTGGAATTAGAGAGCAAAAGGATGTTTGTAGGCATGCTATCTAGATGGACATTTGCCCTAATATTTGATTGCTTATATGTGTTAGGTATCTCTATGACATCTTGACCAAGGCAAGTGTTGTCAAAAAGAAGGTTCCAGTGCTCATATGTTGTAACAAGACGGACAAAGTGACAGCACATACCAAGGAATTCATCCGCAAACAATTAGAGAAAGAAATGTAATGTTTGGAAATCTTGTTCTCAGTTCCTTGAGTTCCAATTAACACCTATTGCATGTTTCTATACTTGTTTGTTTTAATGCATGTAATTTGGCTTTTGATTCTCTGCTTGAATACTGTAACATCAAATGGTTCCTTTCTTTTGCTTTTTCATTTCTCTTCTTATATAGATCAGATGTTCCGGGCGAGATCAAACCCAATCATATCCTCTTGCCTTTAGGTTCTAAAGAGGACAGTTGAGTCATGCTCATCAATGCCTAACTCAAACTGTTGTTCTTAGACTGGAAGCAAAACCTATCTACAACCCCTCACACTCGTAAAAAAATTTCTGTGGAGCATTCTTGCACGTTGTGTATGCTTATTCAAATTGTTTTCCCTGCTTTCAGTGGCTTCATGAGTGCAATAATAAGATTGTTGTATTTGTTATTATGCGGCCTTTGCAGAGTTGTTACATATAGTATTAAGTCTGGATGTGTGTATAATTTGACCCTACTATCTTCTTTATTCTCACAGTGAAAAGTTGCGGGCTTCAAGAATTGGAATGTCTGAAGCTGATATTGCCAATGATTTTACCCTTGGCATACCTGGGGAAGCGTTTGCCTTCACTCAATGCATTAACAAAGTTACCGTTGCAGAAGCGTCAGGTTTGACTGGAGAGGTATCTCAAGTGGAACAGTTTATTAGAGAGCATGTAAAGCCATAGGTAGTCTTTTCTCTGAATCTTTGTACTTCTTTATTTTACCAATTCATTAAATTTAGTGCAGCGCAAAAGATTGTATTGCTGTACTTTTACATATGCCATCAGAGCTGACTGTCGTTTCCTCCTGATTGTTGAGAAAACGCAAAGGAAGCTTTAGACTGTAATCCAACTTGCAAGAAGAGAGGAAAATGATAAGGAGAAAAAGAGAGGAAGTAGGTGGTTGAGATGTCTCTTCGGATGTATTTTGTCATTGGGCCATTTTGGGTCTACTGAAACAATGAAGTGACAGAAAGACAAGTGAAGTGTCTTTGGTTTGTTTAGCTTTCTTTTTGGAATAGGGATTAAACATGTAAATCTTGACATCTGGAATTGGCATTGCTATTTACTCATGATCCCATGTGGATATGGCTTGCTAGGATGGCCTTCAACTGTTTATTTTTTATATCAGATGGTGCGAAAATTAACCTACGGACCTCTTGACAATGATGATGATTTTTGTACGTCTAGCTCCTTAATATTCTAAATTCTTTGTGCTGCTAGCTTGTTTTAGTGTCGTAGATTAAAACATTCCGAACGATTGCGACTCAGGATTGTTTTCCTTGAGCGTCTAGGAACCGAGCATCCTTTGTATTAAGATTATGAGCCAAACAATATGGATTTGGAGAAACCAACTGAACCAAGTGAAAATGTTACACCAGGAAAGTCGATCACGGTACGCTCAAATAAGTTGTTTCGTGTTTTAGGATAGAAAAACGGTAGCCTCAACCATAAATCCATTATATTCAGCAATGCATATTTTAGGCTCAGAATTCTTGGTATATCACGTCCATTGTCACGGAAATTACATTGTCCTGTCCGTAGTGCAGAAGCTTGACAAAGTAATGAAAGAGAATAAATTACCAAACTGTAAAACCTACAAGACTCCAATCTCAATTTTCACTATGCATGGAGTCATACAGGTGTCCTGAAATTCTTTCAAGCTCGTTTCATTGAGTAATACCGAGAAAGAAAACCCCCCTCACATTTTTTGAAAAATCTCTTTTACATTTGCAACGAAAAGGCATAATTCTGTATTCACACCATCTCAAGCAAAAATATACAGGAACCTGCCCTAGATACAAGCGCGCCAACTCCGCAAATACCTCTCTCACCAAAATAATGATCTACAGCAACCATTGGTACTAATTGCTAAGGTTATGTAGAGCCTGATTGCTAACCCAAGATAACAATTAGGTGCCAAATCATGCTGCAATCTACGAGCAGCATAAATGCTCATTTCCTCTTCCCTCACCTAAAACCTTGATAGGATTCTGGAAATGATCTTGACAACCAGAAGTGCTTCAGCCTGATTATCAAAGCAAAGATGCCATAGCACGGGATGTGCATCAACCCCACCGCAGAATACCTGAAAATCCACCACAGCAGCAAACATAAGACGCACTTATAAGCAGCAACCTCCTGGAGGGGAAAATGAATCTTCAATTATTGCAATGGCTAGCAGTTGCCTCATGCCAAGCAGAATCTAAGGCTGCTGAATTTTCAATAACATCCTCAACTTTAATCATTTTCAAACTAAAAAAAAAGCCAAACGTGGTAATAAAGGCTCCTCAACTGCTCTAGCTCTGCGCCGGCTTAAAATAGGCATATATGCAGGCCACTTTGATAAGCATTGGAAAGGAAAAGTCTCAAGGTCTGCCTGGTAGTTGCCTCAGCAATAAAAGAAATAATATGGTTAAATTGTTTCTCTTACAATCTTTACGCATAATGATTTGTTTTTTTTTTCTTTTTCCTTATGGGAATTGACTTCTTAAAGTAGTCTGCCATCTTTGAGATCAGGTTGGATACATATGCATTATCTCATACTCAAAGTAGAAAAAAGATATAAAATACAACATGTCAAATGATGATCAAAAGCATACCATAAGGGAGCATATGGTGATGACAAGTCAAGGAAGGGATATGGCCACCTACAAGGAACAGTAATATAAAATGAAATATGCAATCCGGAAGAAAAAACTAAAACTATCTAACTAAAAATAGCATCGAATAAAAATTAAATGAAATAAACAAATTAGATGGAAACATGAAATTTACCACATTGAGACACAAGCATGGATGATCCACTGGCAGACGACGAATACACTTGTCCATAAAATAAAATATGCAATCCTAAACATTGGAAAACGCTGGAAGGAAAGGGTAGAAGTAAATATGTAATGTCAATGACCATGATTTGAATCAGATAAAAAGGGCACAGCAAAATGAAGGTAATAGAGGTACCATGCAATTCAAAGTTGTGTCGCCAAGCAGAAAGACAGCATTGACTGAGTGCATACAAATATTCAGCTGCAAAGTGAAACCAAAGACAATGAGTGATGGTACCAGTAGTAACACATGCCGAATGCTACTGATCTTTTAATCTGGCTTGTTCAGTTTAAAATCAAATTGCAAATCCACACAGGAACTCTGCAGAAATTAGGTAAAGAAGTGACAATATTATGTTCTAGACAAAATTTAGCAAACACCTTGTAAAATGCATTTGACAATCAATTTGCTGTATTCAACACATCAGAACATTCTGATTCCACTTAAGAAAACGTAAAACAACAATTCATGACAGGTTTAAGAAACCTATTAAGACTTTAAACTGCATCAGTTTCATAGATATCTTCATTAAGCACATACTCATATTTGTACAAGCTTGGCATCATGCTGTCAAGAATAAGAATCAATAGTAAACTTGAAATGCAACACAAAATTCTACCCAACAATCAAGGGATATCATCTTGTTTCATAAAGCCCTGAAAATTAAGTTCTGCTTAATATTGTGTCATGATTCCACCCACGCATGTGTTATGTAACCAGAACTCTGATAAGGTTAATACTTACAAAATCGAGGCTGAAATCAGCAGCTGTTAGAAATGGATAAATGATGAACCAGAATACACAATCAGTGAGCACCACGGCACCTGCACACATCTATTCATGGAAACAACTGATGAGGCAAAGTTCAGAAGCTATGCTTTTGGCAAATTTATAGTCATCACAGATTGCATTAAAATCTATCCTTTTAAAATGCAATAATGGATAAATGAAGTCGAATGGAAGTGGACAATGGAAACAATACAGAGTAAGTCAGAATTCATTGAAGCATATTTGATGCACAAAACAATACTACACCACATGGCAATTCTCTCCACTCAGGAAGAACACATCCATTTGCAGAATCATAATAAAGCTTCCTCTTTTCGTTACCAATACCACCACTTACATGATACTACAAACAAACTTAACATGATTTTCCTCTCTGACTAGTGGCATAAGTTATCAATTATTGAAAAACGAAATTAAGCCACGTATATAGAAAAGGCAGGCTTAAGCAGTTGTTTTCCAGACTATGTGTTGCTGAAGGATTTATAGGCTAGGAAGTCCAAACCCAGCACCATATTGGTGTCCTTACCTCACAGTACTAATATCATCATTTGACCACAGACCGTGTTCTGTTAACTATATAGCATAAAAGATCTGTTTAATATCCATTGTTAAAGGTTAGTTCCATCTATTGGGAGTTGCATTTACAACTTTTAGTTAGATAAAGGTGGGCATCTCATCAAGTGCATGAAGATGAACCACAAACATTTATTGTTTGTGTTCTATCTACTTATGCAAGCAATTACCAACGTTCTGTCGTAGATTTGCCAGACCAAAGAATACTGCTTGTCTAGAAGCTTTTATGTGATTGTTCACCAAAATTTGCTCACATTCAACAATCACAAACATGCATGGAACACTTTTCCCGAGCTATGCCTTTTTTTAACAAAATTTACCCCAACTGTTAGTCTCTTACTCCTACACTAACAACATATGCCAGAGACATCTTTTCTCTATTTTACGTTCATCTTTTGCCTTAAGGATTCATCTTTCCAATTTGAGAATTTCAACACACTATAACAGATTATAATATGCCAGCTTCGGTCAGTAAGCAAATACGACTCAAATTGAAAGAACTTTGTATGAACTCTTCTGTATATGCATCCATATAAATAATGAGATCTTACCTGAAAAGTAATTTGGATGGTATAACCCCACATACCCGCACTTTGGCGGTTAGGAGGTTCTCTTCGGTTATCCAGAACTTTACGAAAGTTAGAATTGGATGCATCACCATTTCCCTCGAGTGTTGGAGCAACATATGAGCCTCGTTCTGCATCATTCTCATAGTCACTCTCCTCAGCAGCCAAACCATTCGCATGTTTGCAGCATCCATAAATGGAGACTGATGAGCCAATCTACAAAATGAAATTGAGAACATCAGCAAGTGAAGAAAAAGTAGACTGAAACATTTCTTATGGTCAAAGAAGCTGACCAAAATTTTAAAAGAAAAAAAGAATGAGCCACAGGGACGTACCGCAAAATAGACTGTAACCAAAACAAATGTCCACCTGTGCAGCAGAAGTAGAAGATAAACTTTTTCAGAAGAAGAAAGATAAGGACAATAATAAACTTGTTTGCAGACAAAGAGATTTCCATAAACAGAACTCTTTTCTTTTTTTCTGTTCTTTTTCTTTCTTCATAGCTTGAAATATTGCCAATCTGCAACACACATAAGAGGTCCCTCACTCTCCCTAACATTACTTTTACCATGTGTAAATGTACTGGATGCATCCATACCCTCATGCAGTGAAATATCAGATCGAAACAGACTCTGTCGATCTCGAGAATGACTGAGGAAATGTCTATCTATTAGAAGAACAAGTTACAGAAGTATAACCATCTCCGCTTTCTAAAAAGCTGTAGAGTCATGTTCTTCAAAGCATAATTCACGTCTAATACCAAAAACAAAAACACGTTGACAAGCCATGATTCCAAACATTTATGCCTCACCTCACCTCAGCTCATTGCATGGATAAGAAGCATTACTACTTCAGCAGAATAAGCATAAAATAATGTAAAACAGTAATGTGCACTGACAAGTTTGCTGAATGCAGAAATCTAAGCAGAAGAAATGATTTTGCCATTCAACTACTCGTTGAAGTTACGGTTTTTATCTGACACTTAAAAGCAGTTTTGAAGTAAGAGATGGGTGCAATAAAGGTCGATGCTTACTGAGTATAAAAGAAAAAAATGCCCCCACCATCAACAACAGCGTTTGTGGTGATCAATGATAAAAGAATAACAAAAGCAGTTATCCGAAAAGCAAGCAGCCAACCGGGATGAATTCCTTTGAGACATGTCTTCCAACCCTCATCGTTATACAAGTGCCCAACAGTTTGTTGGGGATTTGCTCTTCCTTGCCTATCCTCTCTCCTGTCTGATCTCTTGGAACCCTCGTATCTCCATATTAGAAATGCTGCAAAAGCCATGGCGATTAAGATAAAGACTGCACAAAGGAAGAACCTCCAGTTCAACCAGTAACTTGGCAGGGTAGTGTCGGCAGTCATTTTGGGCTGCCAAGTGTGCTTTGAAGATCCTGTTAAGAAATTCCATATATTACTGAAAGTGTCTCCATCGATTACCACCATAGTTGCTCAACTTAACTATACATAAAATGGTCTAGTTGAAAATGTGAAATGACAATGCACCGCTCAACATCCAAATGAAACCCTGTTGTGATAATACTAAACTCTAGACTGACTAAATCAAAACAGAATAGATTGAATTCTTAGCATCTGAAACAAAGTAAGCAAGGAAAAAAAACAACAGGACTCCTATGATTGGTTGAGTAAAAAAAATTTTCAAACTAAAAAAGGAAGACAATGCTAACTGAAAAAATGCATGATTGTGTGAACATCAAAGTTCCTAAATACTCCATTCCATTCGAGACAAAATTCATCACCAGTCAGAGTAGAAAAAAAGTGTGTGTTTGTTTTCTTTTTGTTTAGCGTCAAGATAATGAACAAGTGTAAAACGGATAAAGATAAGACCCATAAAATTCAGCAGTCGCAGGAAGCTAAAGATCAAAGTTTTTTTTTAATTATTATTATTTTACGAAATGGAATAGAGATAGAATTAATCGGCGTTGATTGGTCTTGAGTTTGATGAGTTAACAAAAACACTCAAGGAATAATAATCCTTTATATAAGATGAGCAATATATATACACGCACAAGAAAACACACAGAACATTAATCCCCCACCACACACACACACACACACACAAAAAAGAAAAAGAAAGAAGAAGCACAGATTCCTTACCCGCACAGAACCAAACCCAGAACCATGATCACGTTAAAAGTTGAGGAGAAATAAAAAGGGTGAATATTTCTTTTGTATTTAGTGGGAGAGTAAAACATAAAAAAGAAGAAGAAAGGCTCTTACTTACAGCTTGGGGAAAACGAAAATGCTGATGATAGAATTGAGAGACAAAGAGAGAGAGAAAGAAGAAGATACCTTGCTTTGGCTTTTACCTTCAGGGTCGGGAGTGACAGAGAAAGAGAGAGTTTCCTTTTTTTGGTTTTGTTTATAAGCAATTTTATTTATTTTATGAATCAATGGGGGTAATGAGGGGGGAGACCAACAGGAGGAGGAAGAGGAAACTGCAGTCTTTTCTGCTTCTCTCCCTTGTCTCTGGGCGGGATGTTACGTTGGCTGCGTGTTGTATTTGGCTGGATTGGCCCAATTAAGCTTAATATGAGGGGGAGAAGGTGTGTTTTTTTTTGTTTTCTCCCTCTGTCAATTGTGAATGAACGAAAGGTATGACTCCAAATCCCCCATTATTGACCAATTGTCCCGTAACTGATAGGTCTCCCCTCGTGTCATAATAAACACTAATAATAGGATAAGTGCGTTGGTTTGACACGTTTTCAAAAAACAAAACAACACCACCAACTACTACTACTCCTGCTGGACTCCTCCCTCTTACTACTTGTTGACCACAGAAGCTGATTCACACCAATACTATAGTATCTGTCAGTAAAGGAAAGGTTGTTTTTTTTCTTTTTTCTATTTCAGAAAATCCTTGTTCACATAAAACAAAAACAAAAACAAACTTTGGTTTATTTTCACATTTCACATAAGGAGGAAATTAGTAATTACAACCAGGACAACAAGCTCTAGAAACTTTTTAACGAACTTGGTTTCACACAGATCAATTGTTTTGTCGGCACGCGTGTGAATAGTGGTGAATTTGTGAAATGTAATGCTAGAGGGAAGGCGACATTTCTGGGAAACAACCCCCCCCCCCCCACCTCCCGACTCCTCACCTCAGTGCTCACCGTACCAATAGCGGATATTCTTCCCATCTCTATTGCTTCACTCTACTCTTCGCTACCTGTCCTGTATGAAGTAAAAGAACATCTTTACACTATATACCCTCATCAAATGGAAAGGATACAAAGTCTTTTTTCCTGTTACATTGAGGATGATGGCCTCATTGCCCGCAAGAGGGATAAATCTTGCATGGGACACAACTCCTTAATCACAACCCTATGGCATATCATACAAATATACACCTCCAACTAGCTCGCAGCTGACACCAAAAGCAGTATTTACATTTCCCATGAGAAGCTGGCAAACAAGAAGGGAGCAGAATCCCATCCTTGGCTAATGAAATTGGCCCTGTGTTCCACACATCTCATCTTCATTATTGGTCGAGTTCCTCCGCGATCAGATCAACAGGTAATGATCCCAGAGGGACTGAAGTCTCAAACTCTTCAAAGCAGTCACTACCATCAGATTCGTCATCTTCAGACTCATCACCACCGTAAAGCTCTTCTTCCTCCGAATTATTTACTTCAAATGGTGAGACTGGTTTATTGGTTTCGTCTTCACTGGATAATACTAATGCAGAATAAGAGTGTTCCGTGACCTGTGAAAGGCCCTCAAATTCCTCCACTTTCCTTAAAAGTTCATCAGGACCAAGATCCATCTTATCCAGCACAACTGCCTTGCTTGACTCTATGGCTCGCTTCCACAGAGACATCATTCTGGGACTTGATCTCACTGTTTTAGTATCACGCTCATCACTTTCATCATCGGATTTGCCTGAAAAACACCACGGAAACACTCAGAAAATAGAGCTCCATGAATAATGCTTGTGGTGGACTGCCCACATCTCATACACCAATGACACGGAACAATCTCCCAAATTAGCCAGAATATGGAACAAGGCTGGTTTGTGCCACCTGATAACTAACATGGAACACACTTGAAATGAGCTAAGAAAATAAGGCATGCCACAAGTCTCTATATCTTAAACAGTATGCTTTTGTTAACCATCTTTATAGATAGCAAGCTTCTTATTCGTTTGTCATTATTGCATTCACGAAAGTAGGGTGTGAAACCACTACAGCACAAAGAGTGAAACAGAAGAGAGACTGTATAATCAATAATGCAATGACCCAAACACCAATTACTTATAATTATGCAATTGCAGGGAAACTGCTAACGCGCAACATTCGAACAAGTTCCTTTTGGACCTTTCAGATAAGGACCTCCATACCCTAGTGACCACTATAGGAAATGCATTTACCTCATCCAAATATTCCCCCTCCTATTCACAAGTCCAACTATTTAAGATAGTATCCTGATAATCTCCACAGAGATGCAAATAAAATATAATCTCCACATAGGTACAAATGACGTATCCAACTTTGATATCACATATATGTTACCATTCTGTTTTGCTATCTAGCAAGCTGCCATCAGACAAACAAGATTCAATTCCATCAAAAATTACTATATATATAGGTGAAAAGTTCCATTACTCTGAAACTGGGTAAAGTAATTGCAAAAAATATAGAAAAGAAGTAAATGCAAACAACAGAAGTTTTGATCATTGTCCCTATGTGGAATAAAAGAAAAGAATCATCAATCACAGTGTTCAGCAGTATCCACCCTGTCATTCTAAATCTAGTGCAATATGGATACCGTCATTTCCATATCTACAGCGTACCTGCTCCATCCGAGTCGGCCGCAATATTAACAACCGGAGGACCTTCCCGAAACATTGATTTCCAGTTCTGTCCCCTCCACATCAGTATCTGCTCATCATCAAAAGACAAGAGCACACAAGGAACCAATTCCTGCTAACAAAAAGACAGAAAATGATTAGACTAAGCCTACATGATCCACGATGGATCCTACTTCAGCAATCTATAAGGGATGAGGAAAATTGTTTCATCATTATGCAAGTCCCTGGACAGGAACACTGAAAAACTTTATGCAAATCCACAAGCAAGCTTAGCTCCTCCGAATCTTGGATTGAATTTATTATATTTTGGCAGGCCACTCTCCTCTGTAACTAACATCCATTACATCTGAAAAGAGTTGCATTATTTAGCCAGGCTGTATCAACTGAACCTTCAACCAGAGGGACACAATTGCTTCAGTTACAATACTAGTATATTCAAAAGGATTTAGGACTGTTCATGGGCTGTAATTATTTGACTCAATATGGAATCGAACCACTTGAGAAAGTGGAAAGATTTCAAACAAAAGAAGAAAAGTGAAAACGACGGCAAAGAAAGAGGGAATAAACATGTAGCTACATTTATTGCCTCAAACAAGAAGCATGAGAAAGATGGATCAGCAAGAAGTGTCCTACTTCAGCTCTTGACATCCTATTCCAAATCTTCACGGATTGTTCTTACACAATAAACCAGGCAGCTATTTGAACCTAAATCTCATCAAACAAACATAACAAGTATTGTTTACAAAGAAATTTTGGTTCACTGGAAGAACACTGAGAGGGTCATACTTGATTGGGACATCCATTGTTGGTTTTGTGTCAAGTTTCATTATGTGATCATACTACCATTTTTCCCAAAATTACTCAACTTTTATAGCCAATAACGACGCAAAAGAGCACCCACTAAAAGAGTAACAGGTACAGAAAGTTCAAGAACACCTTAAGCTTAGCACCTATCTTCCTGTGATCGCTTTTGTCCAATCCTCTGCAGTCGATCTTCACCAATGGACTTCCTTCAAAAGCAGTTCTAACATCATTCACCAGTGTAATGTAGACACCATTTTTAGCTGCAATTGAAAAATAAAATAAAGATCTTTAACACATTATTTCACAAAAAGAAAAAAAATAAAGAAAAAATTTGAGACTCAAAAGCAGCACGTATGAATTATGTGAATATTAACACAAGCCAAACAAAGAAGCATAACTAAACTACTTTAGACAGTGTCCGCATCCAAAGACTACTATATCTAAAGAAAAAGAACCAGAAGCTAGCTCATTATATAATAGCAGCAGATGCTTGATTTTACACCTAATTTACAAATAGGCAAAAGATGTTTCCCTTTCTTCTTCAAATCATCCGCTTCATCTTTGGTCAATCCTTCAGGAGCTTCTTGGATAAGTTTTGGGTACACTGGAGCAGCCGGTTTCCACAGCATCACTGGATACTGTGGACGAGTCTTAGGGTCATAGTTTCTGCCACGGAAAAGGTAAACTACACCACCAGCTCGATGAATGATCTTTCCTCCAGTTTTTTCCTAGCATGACCAGAATCAAATGAAAGCAAAACCCAAATTAAGTTTAAAAACATTCCACATCCTACTGGAGTTGTAATGGCGTTCCAACAGACTAAAATGCCATTACAACCAGAGCTACTTTTAAGTTTATACACAGCAAAAATTTCAGATGCATAAACTCATACTGGCAAGATTAACCAACACCTTGACAATAAATCTCACACTGGAACTCCAGAAATATTGATAATGATCAAGGAAAATTAAAACAAAAGAAAATGTACCTCTAAATGATGGCAAACATTATCCATATCAATCGTTGGAACACCTTTACACTTCACTTTACACACCTCCCTCCGTCTCCAATGTTGATGCACCAACTCCAACATATTATGCGTCAACCCATCCCTCCCTGTACCACCAGAACAGAACCCACCAACCAAACGAAGTTTTTATTAAAAAAGAAAAAGCCCATAAATAACCGACCCAGAAACCAACACTGGTACACACAAAATACACATACTCACCGAGATTAACCTGACGGTTATTAGACAAGAGCGGCTTCACAAGCTTCTGGATTTCCCACCGCCGCAACGGCTCCCCCAGCACCTCCTCTCTCGTCTTCCCTTCCTCCGGGAACCTCCCGAACGTGAACGGCCGCGGCATTTGCAGGTGCGTCCCGCCTTCCGAGCCCGGCGGGGGCGGGTTGAACGATTCCTTGAGGGGGATCTTGTTCTTCTTATTCTTGGAGCTCTTGAGCGGCGCCTTTCCGGTCCAGGGCCGAGGCATCGTGGGGGGAGCGAAGGGCAAGAAGGCCGGTTCCCGAATGGCGAGGGGCTTCACTTTGGGAGTCTCGGAGTAGCTGAACTGGAACTCGAAGGGTGCGCCGGGGAGCTGGTAGGAGACGCCGGACTCGCCGACGACGACGGAGCGGGAGCCGTCGGAGGTGATAACTTCCCCGGGCTTGACGGGCTTGTAGTACCTGGTGCGGCGGTGGGGGAGCTTGAAGGCCCGGTCGGAGTTGGGGTTGGGGTCGGGGCCTGGAGGGGCATACTGGGAACTTTTGGGGGGTTTATTCCGGGGAGCGGGAGGAGGGTATTTGGGGACTGGAATGGGCGGCTGAGGAGGAGGAGCAGTAGTTTTGGTGGCGGTTGGGTTGTTTGGGGGAGGAGTTGATGGGAGGGAAGAGAAGAGGTTAATGTTAGATGAGAGTGAGGCTACTATGGTCATTTTGATGTGGTGAGGAACTTGAGAAAGAGGAGAGAGAGAGAGAGAGATTGTGTTTTATGTTATGTGTTCATGGATAACGTTGATATCTTTAAAGCGCAGGGGCGCCAACGAACTGGTGGAGGATGGGGTGGTTTATTTACAGTTGGAACTCGGTGGGGAGGAGGAAGACAAAGGAGCAACGAGATATTTTCCCGGTCCCCCCCCCCCCGCCCCGCCGAAAACATAGCATTGAGACTTGGAATAAAAGTGCATACAAACCTTGGCAAAGGGTTATAAACTTATAATAAACAATATGGTTTGAAAATGGAATCAAAGTCACCGGTACAAACCAACCCAGCATTGCCAGACTTGGGCACGGCCGGTGCCAACTGAAAATCAACCGGCATATATTTCCAGGGATGTATGCTTGTGGTGAGTGGCGGAACATTGGCCTTTTGACGGAATGAATCACTCTAATGCTGCGCACTTGAAAATCTCAACCAGAGATCTGAGTAAAACAAGATCATCCAATCCATGTCTTGCCAAGGACTTACCGAGCAGTGGTGTCCGCGAGCCCATCGACAACTGCTACATAATCACAACCATTGATAACCATCTCCTTCCGGAGGAGGCCGCCAGCAACAGCCTGTATGGTTTACAAAATATTCGAAACAATCTCTTGTGAACAAGAAGAAGGTGATTGATTCTTGTAAAGCCTCCGACAAAAAAGTCATAGTATTTTGTCAACCTTCCTGTTAGAATACTCGGCTATACTTATAGGAATTACTCTATGGCCTTTAGGGGATTTTTTTGCAAAATCCCCTTTATTCATCCTCTGCCCCCATTTAGAGTTAGGTTGCTCATTTCTTTTTTCATCTCATAGGCTTGTATCAACTCTACTATAGTAGGCTGATAACTCACATTGGTCTTTCGATTCAGGCGCTTTCAACTAGGTTTTGAAGCAGATGCCATAATTGGGAAGGCATCATGTATTTCCGTGACTAGCTCAGCCATTGTGTTCATGATTCCAATGTGATTCCGCCGCGCGGACTCCTAGATTGGTGAAAGAGGGACGTCCTCGGTGGCTTTGTGCTTCCTTTGGCTAGCTGGATGGCCCGAAAGCCGATCCCCGCCAGGTGTTTGCACTCCTTCCTCATGGTTGTTAGAGTCCTCGCCATGATCTATTTCCCCTAGATCCTCTAATCTCATCTGTTTTTAAGCCGGATAGTGTTTGTCGTAAATTGGCCCCCAACCATGGGCCAAAACATTCCTCATCTTGCTTGTTCTTCCTAGTGCACCTACTAGTTGGGTGCAATAACATACTGTATCAATAGCAAAAGTCTCCTAACCGTTCACATTTAAACTTAATCCAAATCTCATTCCCGTTACGGTCTAAGCATGAAGCCCCAAGAATAAGCGGCTTATCCATCTCAATATCGATTCTAGCACGGACAAAACCCTGGCACCCTAAAATAGATGATAGGGGTCCTGCAAGTGCACAGGGTTGTTGTAGTACTATCAAGGTCGTATCCACAGGGACTGGGTTGAGCTTGTTACTTTCAATTAGACAAATTAGGCTAAGATAAGCAAATAGAAGTGGAGTTGAGTAAATGCTAGTTGAAATATAGACAGACAATAAAATAAAGCAGCAGTAGTGTTGAAGTAAGAAAAGATCAAATTTGGTGAAGTCTTAGGCATCCGGGATTCACATGTCCTGTTTCATGCTGTAAATTGCTCAACAACATCACAACAGGCTGAGCCTATTTGACGGCCTGTGTTTAATAAGATGTCTTGAAGGGGCTCTCAACCTAATGTACTACCAACGGCTTTCGTTCTTATTGATAGTTCCCTAAGCTTCCGTCTACCCCCTGTCACTAAAATAGACGTCCACTTAGAGGTGAAGCTTGGTGTTGGGGCATGTTTTCCCACAGTCTCTCCCTATCTTCTTTCGAACGGCTAAGGAGTGAAGGCTGACTATTATTGGTCTAGCTTACTTGGCTTCTCCTTTCGATGCTTCACCAAGCTAATACTAGATTAAAAATAGGCTACTCAATAATCAATCAAGAATCAGATTAAAAGTGGTGTCATTCTTCTTGACTGTGCCGCAACAGGCTGAGCCAGTGCTGAGCATGTGACTGAGCCTGTGGCTGGGAATGTCGAGAACACAAAGTCAATTACACAGATCAGTTCTTGTAGATGCTCTCAACCTATACTAAACCCATTTGTTTTCACTCACAGGTTCCTCCCAAGATTCTCACTCATCCTAATGCTTTCGTATCGGTCAAACTAAGGGGATTAAGATCGGGTGTTGGGGCTAATTCCTCAATTAATTCCTAACTTCTGTCAAAAGCTAGAAACTAAGGGATGGTTGCTGTGATTCCAGTAACTATGGCTTCTCCTTTTGGTCTTTTACCTAGCTACCTATCATCATGCAAGGGTTTGGCCAGAACTCAAACATGGAGCAAGTTTGTAACAACCAAAAGAAGAAAAGATGGGTTAAGAACATAAGATGAGCAATTTATTGCAATAAGAACAGAAACATGCTTCACCCCTTCAACCTAAGAGGGGTTGTTTAGTTCATGCTCAGAATTACAGAAACAACAAAAACAAAAAAAAGCATCAGGTTGGGAACAACTAGGAGGCTAGGGACAACATGATTTTTGTAGCAAAAGCTGCAGAATCGTGTGCCCCCTTGAAACTGGGTTTTAGCCTCTGTTCCTAAGCTTCTGCAACTTCTTTGGATCGATGGATTAATCGATGATCAGTTCTTTCTTCCCTCCTCCTATTTATAGGCGCAAATCCTCTTCTTCTCTCTTCTCCCACTTGTTGGAAGGTATGGAGGTTAGGCAAGTTGGGTTTCAGTTGCCCATCATGTTCCTCGGGATAAAGCATCTTGGGAGGTGTGCCGAGGCTGAATTCTTCAAATCTGCAGATTTTAGAACACTTTAGAGGAAGATAATAGTTCTTTAATTGAAAATATTAATTAGGTGTAATGATTATCCCCTCTTTCCCATGCCTAAAGTCTTCTGAAACGTTCAAGTTATGATTGCAGAGTTGAAAGTTTTGCAAGTGGTGAAGCTCTGCAAGTGGCTGAGTTTTAAATTCATTTTTCGCATTTCTGGTCATCTGCAGATTTCACAGGCTCAGCCTGTGCTGGGCCTGTGCCTGAGGCTGTGTGCAATCTCTTTCTATTTTTCTCAGCAATTGAATTCAGCTCTTCTTGAGATTGATGTGGTGGCATGATGGCTTCGTGGATCAAGGCAAAGGTGGTGAAATACAGTGGATAACTTGTGTTTGGAGGGGGATTCGCGGCCTTTTACTGATTCTGCAATGAACAACAGGCTCGAAATAGGCTCATGCTGTGCCAGAGGCTGTTTCTTCGAATTCTCCAATGAAATCTCCGAAATTCTTCAAAATACACCTGGAATCACTAATCACACAGTAAGGGATGGGATTTAAGGGAATATGATGAAATAATGCAAGGCAAGGCATATAATCATGATAAATTGAGAGTAAATACATCTAAAATCATGCCTAAAACCATGCACATTTCATGTGTATCAAAATACCCCAAACTGAAAATTTTTCTTGTCCTCAAGCAAACAGAAAAGAAAGGAAGGCATGATTTTGAAAGGAAGTAAGGACAATTCCAATGCATCAGATTTTCACTAGATTTCTCTCTTGTGGTGTCCCAATTCAGGCATCCTCTTATTTTCCTTCAAAACTGCATTTGATTCCAACCAAACTCCTTATCAGCAGGCTTTGTCATAAAAATCACAAAAATAATTTTGCAACTGTCCTCCATTCCTTCTGCCATTTGAGGGATTTAGTTAAAGATTGAAAAAGTGTAAAACAATACCTCATATGCAGACCCATTACCTCTTGTCTCCACTAATGTGCATAAGTCATCAAGCTAGGATCACTAGGACTTTATCTGTGTTGTATTGAGGTTGGGTGAGGGTTGTCAAAGGAAGGTGGATGGTTTTCTGAAGCGCCCCGACCCGTATTTACCATACACAGTAAACACGTGCAGAAACTATTCTTATTGATAGGGAATACAGTACAACTCGTAAGTATTTTACAACAGCAAACCATATAATACAATCGTCACCCATACTCGGAGACCATTACTCTGCAGTACGCAACTCACAACAGATAACAACAACAGAGAAAAGAGCAAGCAATCACAGCAGTGGAATTATAATACAGCATCATATGCAACAAAATAGCAGCGGAAGACTCTATGCACATGCAGCGGGGTATGGATCCGGAGTCAGGTGGAGAAGAAAGCAGCAGCCATCGAATGTCGTACCTGAACTACAAAACAACTAAACCTATGGGATGAAATACCGCAGGCGAGGGGTGAGTCCGAAGTGCTCACCGACGAAGGATAAACAGAGATATGTAGTCAACCATAATACTTTCGTAGTAAACACAGTCAAACACAACACAAAGACTCCACCATACACTACTGAACCAAGACCAAAGAATGTTTATTATTATTACCAATTTTATCTTCCGGGCCCCGTCAATGGACAAGCTAGGGTTGTACCTGGTTATTAACTAATTCTGGATGTCAGGCCAAACACCATCCGGGATCAACATCCCCAATAACAACAAATCCGGGATCAACATCCCAAT
This sequence comes from Turnera subulata, assembly GCA_028386065.3. Lineage (NCBI taxonomy): Eukaryota > Viridiplantae > Streptophyta > Magnoliopsida > Malpighiales > Passifloraceae > Turnera > Turnera subulata. The sequence continues at coordinate 45,945 of JAKUCV010006327.1, forward strand.
ATCCAAATCATCTGGGATCAACATCCCCAATATCCAAACCAAACCGGCCATGACACCACAGAACTAGCCTCTAACCATCTAGTCGTACCACTACTTTCCACGTGACAATTATATCATCATCTCAAATTCAGTCCAATTCCATTACTCTATCATTAGTTATCTGATTTTCTATTATCTTAGATTAATCCACAGACTCATCCAATCAACAATCTCATATCACTAATTATTCACAATTAACAGTTTAACGATTTCTCACAATACCATAGACCAACAACACAATCCAGCAACATCAACAGCAATATCCACAGCAATCAAACAACAATCAATAATCATCTCAGCAGTTCAATCAAACAACAAAAATACACACACAGTATTACGGGCACATATCCAAGGTTATCCATCCTCACCTTAGCCGATTATCAATTTTGGAAATGTCCAACAGACTCCAAGTCCGGTTCCTCAGGTATCTGTTCGTTATCAATTCCTATATCAATCAAATAATATGCACACATAAGTGATATGCAAATATCATGCTAGTACTGTATACCGAAAAATAAATACTAACTCGTCTCGGTTACCTCCCCGGGTTATTTCTCTATTATCATCATAATTCACCATTTATTTTCAGTGTCAAAAATAATACTATACTTATACCTATACCCAGATATTATTTCGGTACAATACCTACTTTGATAATACCCTTTCCATATCTATTTTCCTCCAAAATAATTATTATTTACCATATATAATATACTTTTTCCAAAATCATATTTTCCAGAATATTATTTCCCCAAACTTTCCCCAAAATATTATTTCCACAAATTATTTTTATTTCCCAGAATTATAGTTTTTTTTCCAGATTTTATTTTCTTTTTTTTTTAAACTGGACTGGGCCAAACAGTGCTAGCCCAGACCTACTACTTAGACCCAACCCAGGCCCCAAATAGGAACCCAGGCACAGGTCCATGCAGGAGGCCCAGTCGCGCAGCCCACCCGGCCCATTCACAGGTCAACCCACTCAGCTCACTCCAGCCCATGAGACTCAACCCACATGGCTTCCGGGTCTACGGGTCGACCCGCCCGTCACTTCATGTGAAACGGGTCGCTCACTTTGGTGAGTTGCAGGTGGCGTACGACGAGGCGACACAGATAGATCGGGCACGACGAGATACGGCGCGAGGAGGAAGAGACGCAACGCCGCCGGTGGCTGCTGGAGGCGAGGGCGGAGAGGAGAGAAACTCCGGGTTGGCGGCGGCGGGTATGAATGAGGAGAAGGCAGGGATGGTTGCGGGCGGCTCTGCTCGCGGAGGAGAAGGAGAAGAGGAAGGCGGCGCAAGGGAAGGTGGTGCAGGTGGTCGAGGGTGGTGATGGTGTTTCGGTGGCGTGTGGTGCCGGTGGTGGCTCTGCCACGGGGAGAGGAGGAGAGAAAAAGAAAAGAGGAGGGGAAGATGGGGTTGTTGCCTAAACGGCAACGTCTTGGGCTGGGTGTTTTTCTTTTTTTTTTTTTTTTTTCAGGTTCCTTAGGTAGTATGCAGTAGGTAGTTTGAGTTTGCAGAAGAAGGTTTGTAGGTGAGTTTTGCAGAGGAAGTGTTGATGGTGATACTGGGAAGTAGAGTGTTATGAGCTAAGGGCTTGCAAAGGCAGATGAGGCACGGGCAAATTACTGGCAAAGCACGGGCAAGATACTGATGAAGCACGGGTGGCACAATCCACTCACAAGCTTCACAGTGGGTGGTGGCTGCCTCATTGCTGTGCAGCATGTGAGGCGTGTCTCGTCCGGACCAAAAAATAACTATTATACCCCCTAACTTTATTTCTGGTCCAATAAGTCGGGGATAAACCTGACTTTTCTGAAGATTCCTAGACCTGAAAAATTCCAACTTTGGTCCCAAAAAATCCGCAGAAAAATCCCGAACGTGGGGCAGGGCTCTGTTTTGGACTCCGATGTACAAATTACCATAAATTAATTACCCAAGATTAATTTTAATGGTAAATAATGGTAAAATAAATTTTTACGGTACCGGTAAAAACGTAAAAATTACCCGGGCTGTTACATTTTCACAAAGGTCGATGGCTTGTGAACTCGATTCTTTTGTTCTTGTTCATGAACAGCCTGAGACCGTGTAGAGGCTGTTTGACTTTGTATTTTCTGAGATCTCATACTGTTCAGCAACTGTGTCCTAATACTTCAGAGACTCTTGATGTAACCACTGACTCCAACATATGGATTGGATTTGTGTTCTTTGGTGGAGTATGATTTGCCTTGTCCTTCCTCCCTTATTTTGTTTTTCTTTTCTCTCTCTTTTTTTTTCTTTTTTCTTCTTCCCATATTTTTCATTTTCTCTTTTTCTTTTGCAAGGGGGGAGGGAGTACATGTATTTGGTGGTATTCTGAATTTTGCACAGGCTGAGTATGGGCAATCTCATTTTCTAAATTCGCTTAAATCTTGTTCACAGGCTCATCGACAGGGTGAGGCTATTTGAAGGAATTTGTGTCCTTAGACACTGATGGCCCCTGCTTTGGTTGCAAATGGTTGAGGTGGGATGCGCAAGGTGAATGAATGAAATAGGGCCATCATAATCGGCTCAAATGGGGTTGTAAGGGTTTGATGAGTGAGGTGTGGATTTGTGCGGTCTGTAGTTATGCCAAAGATGGCCTAGATCCTTTCCTTGCTTGAAGATTTTGCTTTAAATTTTGCCTTGATAGAGGTAAGGGCCTGTTCTAAGGTAAACAGGCTGAGCCTGTTTCGTTTGGAAAAATTCTTTAATATGATTCATCTCATCTGACAGAATTCATAGAATACAGTTGCTTGATTATTCTGTTCTGCTCATTTTGTGAAAATAAGACAAGTTATGAGATCAGAATCTAAGTAGAGTTAAATGGAAAAAGAGAAGGTGCATAAATATAAGGACAGGCTCACACTGGGAGGAACATAATGAAAATAGATAAAATTGAAATTACATGAACACTGGGAAATACATCGAGTCATACTATGGCTAAATTGCACCCTAAAATATCCCAAACTGAAAATCTGCAGTGTCCTTACTGCCAAAACTAAACAAAAACAGGGTGCAATGCCGAAATTAATTACCCGAAAGTGAAAGTTAAGCTATGTGGTAAGGGGGTATTTAAGCTAAACTCTAAAATGTTTGAAATCAATTGGGGGAGGGGGTAGTGGATTGTGCAGACAGGATTGATCAATTCCTATCTTAACAAGTCTAGTCCTCCTATTTTGTTGAATTAGCCGTTGGGTAGATGGAATGCCTTAATCAAAATACAAAATAACACAGGCTCATCCTGTGTGTGTTAGCGTGTAAAACCACCACAAAAACTCTTAATGCGAATCATAAAATGTCAATGCATAAGGGGTTTAGAACTTCCCTGGCTAAATTCTGACTTGTCAATTCCTTTTCTCATCGATTTGCAACACCTAAAGGTTAGCAACACAAGAAAACACACACAAAGAAAATAAAAACAACCAAAGGAAAATAAAAAGAAAGGTTTAGATAATAAAAAGCCTAATGAATCCAAATGAAAGGTAATAGTATCAAGCACCAGTCCCCGGCAACGGCGCCAAAAACTTGGTAGGGGTCCTGCAAGTGCACAGAGTTGTTGTAGTACTATCAAGGTCGTATCCACAGGGACTGGGTTGAGCCTGTTACTTTCAATTAGACAAATTAGGCTAAGATAAGCAAATAGAAGTGGAGTTGAGTAAATGCTAGTTGAAATATAAATAGAGCAATAAAATGAAGCAGCAGTAGTGTTGAAGTAAGAAAAGATCAGATTTGGTGAAGTCTTAGGCATCCGGGGTTCACATGTCCTGTTTCATGCTTTAAATTGCTCAACAACCTCACAATAGGCTGAGCCTGTTTGACGGCCTGTGTTTAATAAGATATCTTAAAAGGGCTCCCAACCTAATGTACTAGCAACGGCTTTCGATCTTGTTGATAGTTCTCTAAGCTTCCGTCTACCCCCTGTCATTAGAATAGACGTCCACTTAGAGGTGAAGTTTGGTGTTGGGGCATGTTTTCCCACAGTCTCTCCCTATCTTCTTTCGAACGGCTAAGAATTGAAGGCTGACTATTATTGGTCTAGCTTACTTGGCTTCTCCTTTCGATGCTTCACCAAGCTGCCACTAGATTAAAAATAGGCTACTCAATAATCAATCAAGAATCAGATTAAAAGTGGTGTCATTCTTCTTGACTATGCCGCAACAGGCTGAGCCAGTGCTGAGCCTGTGGTTGGGCCTGTCGAGAACACAAAGTCAATTACACAGATCAGTTCTTGCAGATGCTCTCAACCTACACTGAACCCATTTGTTTTCACTCACAGGTTCCTCCCAAGATTCTCACTCATCCTAATGCTTTCGCATCGGTCAAACCAAGGGGATTAAGATCGGGTATTGGGGCTAATTCCTCAATTAATTCCTAACTTCTGTCAAAAGCTAGAAACTAAGGGATGGTTGTTGTGGTTCTAGTAACTATGGCTTCTCCTTTTGGTCCTTCACCTAGCTACCTATCATCATGCAAGGGTTTGGCCAGAACTCAAACATGGAGCAAGTTTGCAACAACCAAAACAAGAAAAATGGGTTAAGAACATAAGATGAGCAATTTATTGCAATAAGAACAAAAACATGCTTCACCCCTTCAACCTAAGAGAGGTTGTTTAATACATGCTCAGAATTACAGAAACAACAAAAATAAAGAAAAGCATCAGGTTGGGAACAACTGGGAGGAAAGCTGCAGAATCGTGTGCCCCCTTGAAACTGGGTTATTGCCTCTGTTCCTAAACTTCTGTAATTTCTTTGGATCGATGGATTAATTGATGATCAGTTCTTTCTTCCCTCCTCCTATTTATAGGCGCAAATCCTCTTCTTCTCTCTTCTCCCACTTGCTGGAAGGTATGGAGGTTGGGGAAGTTGAGTTTCAGTTGCCCATCATGTTCCTCGGGATAAAGCATCTTGGGAGGTGTGCCGAGGCTGAATTCTTCAAATCTGCAGATTTTAGAACACTTTAGAGGAAGATAATAGTTCTTTAATTGCAATATTCCTTAGGTGTAATGATTATCCCCTCTTTTCCATGCCTAAAGTCTTCTGAAACATTCAGGTTATGATTGCAGAGTTGAAAGTTTTGCAAGTGGTGAAGCTCTGCAAGTGGCTGAGTTTTAAATTCATTTTTCGCGTTTCTGGTCATCTGCACAGGCTCAGCTTGTGTTGGGCCTGTGTCTGAGGCTGTATGCAATCTCTTTCCATTTTTCTCAGCAATTGAATTCAGCTCTTCTTGAGATTGATGTGGTGGCATGATGGCTTTGTGGATCAAGGAAAAGGTGGTGAAATACAGTGGATAACTTGTGTTTGGAGGGGGATTCGCTGCCTTTTACTGATTCTGCAATGAACAACAGGCTCGAAATAGGCTCATGCTGTGCCAGAGGCTGTTTCTTCGAATTCTCCAATGAAATCTCCGAAATTCTTCAAAATGCACCTGGAATCACTAATCACACAGTAAGGGATGGGATTTAAGGGAATATGATGAAATAATGCAAGGCAAGGCATATAATCATGATAAATTGAGAGTAAATACTTCTAAAATTATGCCTAAAACCATGCACATTTCTTGTGTATCAATAGACTCTAGTGTGGGTTCATAGTAGTGGAAGACAGGGAATACTTCACAAATTTTAACATTTTTTCCATGAGCCAATAAATGCGGTGGAATATCATGAAATTGAACCCAAAACATAGCAAGACGAAAAGATACCTGGCTGAGGATCATGTCGGGGTACCAGCCCTTCCAGTAGAATAGAAGGTTCAATACCAGCCATGAGGCTCCCTTCAGGACTTTCTTCTTATCTTCCTCTAGCTCAAATCTAATCACGAAATTGTTGTTTCGCTTTGGGATTATGCGAAAATCACCCTTAATTTACCAAACATTAGTCAACTGGTTACGAATTTGACCGAGGTGTGGGCGACGATCCCCAATACTCTTACCACAACATAGGTTCGAGCGACAATTGCCCCGAGGCTTTCCTCTAGGTTGTCCCCTTCCCACTCGTCCTCGTCGCCTCTCATCACACTTGCGGGAACCGGTTTTGAAAAAATGGGTGTTGTGCCGACTAGATCTAAGATCTGCTAAATAACTTTGCTAGTTGCTCTTACTTTGAAAGGGAAACTACAAGTGGCCGAAGAAGCTAGTCGTTGAAAGAGGCGAGTGCATAGTGATTTTAGTAGAGATCTGGTATGATGAGCGGATTTTGGTGGAAGAGGTTTTTGGTGTGTAATTAATTTGACTACTTAAAAATTTGACTCCAGTTTAAGTAGATATCGAATTTGAAATGGTGTGTATTTAGAAAAGTTTCATTACAAGACTCAACCACTTGCTAACTCTAGTCAGATCTTGGATAACTAAAAGAGAAAAATATTCTTATTAAAGGGATGTAGATGCTCCTCATAGTACCATACCACATAATACACATTACTTTACAAACTAACAAGCATATCACAAGATTTATGGATCAAAAGCTGCCACACAAAAGGTGTAGCTAAAGAGTAACATGGAGAAAATTTAAAAGTAAAAATGAAGCTTGAGATATTTGCAGCAATCGAATAAGAATGGTCAATAAATCAGATAAAGTTAATATGCAGACTTGGTTTTTTTGGTCGAGGCGGGGTTTTTTTGGTCGAGACTTGGGTTTGGAGACTAGGACCTCTTGATATTGCATTTTTTGAATTGTTGATTTGCAATTTTCATGAAAATCACATATATACTTGATATAGATAGGCCTAAGGGCCGTAAGCTAGTCCAATTATTCATAAAGCCCAGGACCTCAAAAGCCCAGGCTTAAGAACGAAGCCAAAAATTGAAGACATGACCCGGATCTAGTGAACCCAAAAGGCCCATCCTATCAGCTCCTGTGAAGGAAATCTGAGCTCATTCGGGATATTTTAAATTCTTTAAGAATTGTTCTGAAAATTAAGAATAATTAAAAAAATAAAATTTTGTTTCACTGAAAATAAATTTTAAAATATCAAAAATTGAACTTGTTAGATCAACAACGTAGGTGTCTTGCTCTTCCAAGAGAGTTGCAATTTTCAAAGGGATGAACATGGTTTGCCAGAGCTGGTGGCGTCGAGTGGCAGGCATTGGGAGCGAAGCAAGCCTCTCTATGAGGAGGCTCGGCCTGGGATTGATCGGAGAAGGTGGATCTGGGATGCCAACGACTTCATCTTCTTCGTAGGTGGTGTCGAACGGCAGCTTGCAGAGGGTGGAGCACAGGGCAGGGCGTAGCTGCATGTGGAGGATCGGACTCACTGCTTGCCTTTGTCCGGAACTCCACTGGGTGGCATGGCTTTAGTAAAACAAGGCGAAGGAAGACATGTAGTGAGAGCAAGAGAGAGTTGCAAGCGGTTGAGGATGAGCGGGCAAACCAAAGAGGAGGAAGAAAAAAAAAAGGAAAAGTGTATTTATGTCATTATTACATTATTTATGAGAATGCCATTAATGAAATGGCTTCTACGGAAATAACAAAAATGCCACCGCATCTTTTTTAGAAAAGTACGAAAACATCTTTGTATACTTTTCAGTTTTTGGTTCTTAAAGAACCATTTTCTCACAACTCTTCTCCTGAAACCATCTTCGCTTTATCCATCCAAAGAAACTTCTGGTTTTTTAAAAACCATGAAAACTGAAAATATGTTCTGAGAAAAGGTTTCCAAACAGACCATTAATCTCTATAACGTTTTGGTGACCAAGCCTGCATCTTTTTTTATATGGAAGTTAAACTAGTAGTGCTCCTTTTCAAGTAGGTTTTTATAAGTTTTTGTTGGGGTGAAGTTAAGTCATTCGAATTGAGTTATAGAGTTGGAGTTGTTTTTTTGGATTCTAATCCCCCTCCGTAATGCTTCAAGAGGTGTGGCTATGTTTGTGGGAAGTGATGGTGATGATAGCGAGGACGTCGGAGATGGTGACGACGACGACTAGCTATTGAAGCATTACTCATGTCCTCGGTTCAAGGGCAAAAGGTTCAAACATCCACAACAACATGACTTTTAGACTTTTCGATTTGAAAAGCATGGTAAAGTATACTCCAGCACTTAGGCGGCATTGCTGGTAATAACCAGCCGCAAGTCATCCAAAATGTGGTGTATAAATTTGACTTTAGAGATGATTGCCGAGATGGTGGATATCAAAGTCAACCTTATTCAAGACTGTATTTTGGTTTAATTGTGTTAGTAGTCATTTTCCAAAATATCTTTATAAATATAATGGTCGTTGGAATATTATAAATTTGGGTGTCGGGTCTTGGGGTCAACATGTGGGTTTAATTGTTAGCCTATAAGCAAACTTTTAATCAGTCTGTACTACGACATCCGGAACTTTGTCCCAACTAATCTTGGATTCGACCTGAGTCGCCCTCCTAATTATGATGGATGAGTCTCCAAAGGAGGATTTTTTGCGTGTAGAGAGAATTTGATTTCAGGTAAAAAAAAAAAAAACTAGTGACATAATCCCAGACTTCCAGTTATTGGTTAAAACTTACCACCAATCATAGAAAGGCTTTTTTTCCCCCTTTCATTCCGGGCCAGCTTCCTGTACATGGGCTATTCTGGTCCATTGAATTTTCTATCTTAGCGTTGTCGTTGGGCCAAGGGGATCACTCGGGCCTTACAAACAAAAACTTAATCATTGCCGTTGATCAAGTCAGGTACACATACCACACAACACACCGAATCCCACCACCACGACCAGAAACCCTAAAAGCCACCCACTGCTATCTTAAAACGCATATATAAACCTCTCTTTGGCCTCACTAGGTCACCTCCACCCTAGCAGCCCAAAATGCAGATCTTCGTGAAGACCCTAACCGGGAAGAGCATCACCCTCGAGGTCGAGTCTTCCGATACCATCGACAATGTGAAGGCCAAGATACAGGACAAGGAAGGCATCCCCCCGGACCAGCAGCGCCTCATCTTCGCCGGCAAGCAGCTCGAGGACGGCCGCACCCTCGCCGACTACAATATCCAGAAGGAGTCCACCCTCCACCTCGTCCTCCGACTCCGCGGCGGGGCCAAGAAGCGCAAGAAGAAGACCTACACCAAGCCCAAGAAGATCAAGCACAAGCACAAGAAGGTCAAGCTCGCCGTCCTCCAGTTCTACAAGGTCGACGACTCCGGCAAGGTCAGCCGCCTCAGGAAGGAGTGCCCCAACGCCGAGTGCGGCGCCGGTACCTTCATGGCCAACCACTTCGACAGGCACTACTGCGGCAAGTGTGGCCTCACTTATGTCTACAATAAGGCTGGTGGCGATTAGCTTTTTTTTATGCTCTCTTTCCCTCCTCCTCCTCCTCCCCTTTTTGTTTTCATCATGGATCTTTAGTATTATGTTTTATCGTGACTTTTGGATGGATGGATGGAGGGATGCAGATACCTTTATCAGTTTAATTTTGTGTTGTTGTTGGATCTTATCTTTGCGGTTTTAATCTAGTTACTTGATATAAGTAATTGTTGTCTTGATATTTATCTGTTTCTTGGTTTGATGTCGCGATTCTGAGTTTAATTTCGTTGTTTAGATTGTTTACTTTTTATGATATTGGTGTGTGGGTATTGTCTGAGCATCGATTGTCTGATAATTGTGAAAATTTTACTGCTATTAGTGTTGTTTTTCCTGTTTCAAATACTGGATTTGAGCCTGTCTGTTGATTATTATTTTTGTTCTAGTTTTTCCTAACTTGATTCAGTGGTCAACTATCGGTGATGAATATTTATAGGTTTATGGTAAGATTATTGTGCTGAGTGCATGTAGTAGTTGTGGCTGTCATTTAAATCTAGAGTTTTTAACTTGTCCTTGTACATCCCAAGTGGATTGAAGCTTTAGAAACCTTTTGGGAAATGTTTATGGAGTCGCAGGTTTTAAATATTGTGTTGTTTGCCATGCGTTGATATGATAAATGCTGGTGTATCTAGCCTAGAAATGAAACTAGGCATGAACATTTTTGCTAATAGCATTTGTGTCAGAAGTTTACTCAATAGGACTAGTGTTTACATGAAATACATTACCCTGGAGACTCTACTAAAACTTAGTATTCTTGGATGTGTCCAAGCTGGCGGGGGCTTTGGTTTATGACAGGTCTTTTGTTGCTTAGTATTTTTAGTATTGAACTTTTTTATGTTCAAAACACAGAACGATGGTCTTGTTAACCAATGTCTTTCGTGGGAGCTGGATGCTTTATTGATTAAAACATGTGTTGTAATAGACATGTTGGTCTGCTGTTTGCTGTGCTACTGTATGGATTGTGTATTTGTTAGATGGTTTTATAGTTAGGTGGAAACTATGTGCTTGTAGAGAGGTGCATGGTTTGGTTTACAGAGGCAATTTCATATGGTAGGTAGGCTGAACATTGAATGCATGTTATTGTGCTCTTACGTAGAGAAATGATTTGGATTAGGGTGGATATGCATTTGCTACTCTCGGTCGCTTTTGTTCAGAAATGATGGAAGAAGTTTGTGTTTCTGTGTGTGTAGGGGATTTGTGAAACATATGATGTTTTGGGAGTAGGTGTCACCTGGATAAGAACGATCCTTGCTCCCTTGCAAATGCTAAAAGTTTTAACCTCAAGTAGAATCTCTTAAATTGTAGAAGCTTCAAAACTTAGAAGATGCTTGGGTTTTGCCAGGGATAGGTCGCACAATTTCCATCCAAAAACACTTGCAACCCGGGCGTTATAACCCCCGTTTTTTAGAAGTGTAGTGCTTAAAATACTCGTTTCTTCTTTTTTAATCAAACCGAACTAGAAAACTCATGTCTACTGTACGTGTGTTTTGGGTATGGAACGGTGTGGCGGGGGTTTGCAGAAACACCTGGAAAGACAACATTTGATCCTTTATTTTCTTCTGGTAGGTGACCATTACTCGAACCTAAATTATTTAGATACCCTTACTCCCTTAGTTCAACTATGCTCTTTGGTCTCATCTCCAGTCCAGAAGAGATATGGTGAGTGGTGACAAACGCGTAATGGGCCTGGCGCAGATGGGCTTTAGTCATTCGGTACGGCGATTCCTTCTATGTATTGTAGGTGTCTGTCTGTCTTCCCTCTCATGAACCACATACCGCCGTAAAAAACGATAAACAGTAACGCCACTGTTAAAAAATGATGCCCCGTGCCATGCCTTTGAATCTTAGTAGGATTTGACAAACGAAATACTTCCAGCCCTCATCAGCCAACGGTTCAAGCTACCAACAGGCAGGATTAGTGGCAGCGACATCATTCAAGGTTCCACTTGCTTCCAAGTAACCTTTTTTTTTTTTGTAAAACAAAAAAACTATTTCAATTATTTCCACGAATTCTGATCCAATTCACTCCACTCCGACCATAATTTGGTTTTATTCTAAAATCAGAACAGATAAAAGGAAGAATACAACAATGAGGAAATTAAGCATCAGATTGTTTTATCGCCTCTATTTGATTCATATCTGTATTCCCAATTACTGTTTTTTTTTTCCACCAAATTACAAACCTATCCTCTCTTTTATTTCCAGGAAGGGTTCCAAATTTTCCTTTTGTATTTTTGTATTACTTACTATCCCGTCCTTCTGCGGTTTGCTGACTTGGACACGTAAGCATTGAGCATATTTTTGCTTCGCTCTCATCTTAGGTCTTACATCTTTTTAGCGGATTTGGTGGGAACTTCTCTCCCTAGAGTTTGTAAAGGACACATTTTGACCCTATATGTCTTTAAAAACTTTTCTTTATACTCTTGATGTCCTCAATATTGGCCCAAAACATTATCTCAAGATTATTTTTCCTCCCATGGTAGTATTTTAATCCAATCCTCCTAGCCTTCTTCTCTCCAGTTGCATTCTGGATCCGGATCTGGTATAATCCAATCCATGTACATAAATGTCTTATGGTATTAATTAACTCACATATATCTCTCAAGAGAAATTGTTCTCTAATCTCTTTTTCTTCTTAGTATCAAAATTTCTAATTAATTTTCAATTTTCAAGTGTCTTTTGTAATTTTATTCTCTTTCTTAGTTACAGTCTTCTGTGGATTACATCAACCAAATGAGTGAATGAAAGATTTTTTTCTTAATACTAGAAGAGTATCCCCGTCAACATAGGACTAATCTCTCTTTGACTTCGATCGGGATTAGAAACCTAATTGATGCTTAAAGGGCCCTAGTCCATCTTAAAATAAAATCTGGATAGCTAGTCCAAGTTTAAGTGAGAAGGCCAAAGGATATTTGATACGAATCCACCATGACCTCCCCATATTTTGGCATGATTCTATAGATATCTACAGGGCTCCAAGCCATGACGAGCCATGATATCAACAATGAATTGACCACTTTACTCCAAACTAATAAAGTTCAGTGGGAAAATGAATCTCTTTTCGCCATAAAACTATGTATTTAGGACTTACATAGATACAGTATTCATGGAACATGAATAGATGCCGAGTCCTTTTTGAATAGAAACCGAGTCTGCTGCAATTGTTAATACATTCCTCTTAATTTTTTGATTGTAGACGAATTGAATCGTTTGTGGTCCCTATAATGAAATAGGGAAGAGACTAGGATTGCCGGGGGTGGTTGGTGTAATAATAATGTACTTGAACGTTGCTCTATATTTTTCATCAAAAGATAAGCGTTCCAGCATTGAAGTATATATATGCCATTGCCCTCTTGTGTGAATGATGCTGCAAAGGTTTACAACTAAGCACCCAATTTTTTTCTTTTCTGGCGAAAGGTAATTAATTAAGCACCCCCGTTCAAGCTAGCATTAAGCATTGCATATCTTCGTAATTTTAATTCGGGATTGAAAAGAATTCAGGTAGAGCTGGCGTGCAAGCACATGCAAGTCAGCAACAAAGGAACAAGTATGAGTGTGTGTGTGTGTGTGGACGTCAAAATGGAAGCTGGCAAAGTAGATGGGTTAGCATTAAGAGAGGGTGGAAGTAAAATAAAGGAGGATGGGAAGTAACATGAACAAAGACAGCACAGAAAGTGGGAGAGATCCCTTCTCCTTGTCTATTATTCTTGCCCTCCCCCACCAAAGACAAATCCTAAGATGCCTCCTTTCCTTCTCAATACACCCTTCTAGAGACTTACCCTCATTCCTGTTATGGTAAAATTAGCCCCCGTTTCCCTCTCATCAATCAGAGATGTGGCTCAAAGATGTAGGTGAGTAAATAACTGAGAAAACAACACATGAAACAAAGAGGCACTAGTCATTTTTACTCACCACTGTATGTCATGGAAATTCGAGCCCCTCTGTTAACCTCAGACGTTGAAGTTTGCTACTGTTTTGCAGCATTTATATGTGAATTCAAACTATGATGTTTGACTTCTACGCCTATTGTATGTAACCCATTAATTATTATATACATATATACCAAAATATTAATATATATCTTTGAAAAGTCTGTATATAGTGGTACTCTACAATTAAGTAAGCCTACGGTGCTAAATAGAACTGATCGAAATACTTGAACATCAATTAATTCACTGCTGACAGCTACATTATTATCAGTACGTAGTAGTTTGTTTGGTCTGAAATAGTTAATTATTTTCTTAATTTTGGATGCATCTTTTTTCTTTTTTTGTAAGCTAGCAGACTGATTTTATTAATGAGATTGGATAAGTTTAGATCCAAGTGTTACTTATTTCCCCTGAACAAAATGATCATACTCCTCCAGTATTTTGTCTTTCGAAAGAAAAAAGAAAAAAGAAAACAAATTAAATGAAAGAAAGACAATGATATTTGTTGGTCATTTCCAATGACCTAGCTATATATAAATGAAGTCTCCCTCTCCATCAGAAGGAAGACCCACATCTCCTCAACGTCTGTTTTCCAATCTTTCTCACAACCAGAGAGAGAACTAAGAGGCAGAGGCATCGGCCTTTGTTTTCCTTGTTGTCGCATATAAATATATAGCATGTCAATGTTAAACCATCTCTTTGATCTTCCAGAGCAGATTTGCTACGTGCAGTGTGGTTTTTGCACCACCATTTTACTGGTAAGAAATTGATTACTACACTTGGATTATATAATTAGGCCTTTATGATTTAATACAAGCAACTTGGCGTTCTTAAACTAGTTTATATTTTTGGCTGCTGCTTCCTAATTTTCTCTCTCGGAATTATGTGTATGTGTGTAGGTGAGCGTCCCATGCAGCAGCTTGTCAATGGTGGTAACTGTGAGATGTGGGCACTGCACCAGCCTCCTCTCTGTCAATATGATGAAAGTCTCTTTTGTCCCTTTCCAGTTCTTAGCTTCTCTGGGACACGATACTGGGGTAACTACGGTGATTCTTGATTAATTAATTAGACTTCTTTTATACTTGTTCTTTTGTGTGGTGAACTTTTAATCTAATCTAGGGCTCTGCGGCTCTGCCCTCTCATTTTACCAATTTTTTTTATGAAAAAAATCCTCCTTCAAATTAATACTTAACCTTCCTTATTCTTTATTTAAGTTCGGATCTATATTCCTATGCAATACAACTCAAAAGATTTTGATGTTTCTACAATTAAATGAAGGAGGATTATTCTAGTTATGATATATAAACTCTATTTCTTTTTCAACAGAAAGAAGAAGTTAATCCTGAAGAGGCAGATGTAGTCCAGAAATCCTTGGACACTCGCAGTTCACTGATGGTGTTTTCTTCTGAGAACGAAGACGATCAGGAGGATCACAAAACTGTGCACCACCGTGTGATTAACAAACGTAAGCTAATTAGAAAAGAAATGTATTAGGTTAGAATCCATGAACATATATCTATAACTATTGAACTCATGTTAATTGATCATGAACATCTCTCTCTCTCTCTGTATATATATGCAGCTCCTGAGAAAAGACAAAGAGCACCATCCGCTTATAACCGTTTCATCAAGTAAGCAATAATATTAGTTTAAATTATATGATGAATTATACATTGGTTCAGTGTTGGAAATCTCACTTGCTTATTTTTAACAGGGAAGAGATCAAAAGGCTCAAAGCTGAAAATCCAAGCATGGCTCACAAAGAGGCCTTTAGTACAGCTGCAAAAAATGTAGGTTGATTTGCTCGAAATTCAACTATATCTGTATATATAAACCGATTTGTTTGACTATTTTCAGTGGGCCAATTTTCCCCAAATGAACCACAATGAAGATGGAGAGAGCTGCGGCCATGAAGACAACGAGGGGGCATGGCCATCTGATGATGCACATGAGGTAATCAGAAACAAGTACCGGGCACCCTATATACATACACGTACACACTAGCTAGACTGGAGTGTCTTACATAATTTATTTCTTTATCTGTTCTACTCCATGGCAGGCCACTTATTACTTGCATTCAGATTTAGTATCCGTAGGGCACTGGGCCTGTGAACATACTTAATAGTAATCGACAACCCAATGCAATTTTTTGGGGGTTAACTAACATTTTTAACAGTGAAGTTTTGTACTTCAAAATCTCTTTATGTATAAAAGTCCATAGCTTGATCATATGTTCTTAGCAAGCAAAGAACTATGTGGCGTCAGCAGTTCATCCAATACAAGATTTGATATACAAGAGAAATAATTAATTGGCGATGCTATCAGAGCTGACAACAATGACAGTAAGGTTGCCATAATTAATTTATCCAAGCTGCAAAATAAGTAGTGTCTCATTTTCTTTAGGTCCCAAGTCAGTCACTTTCTCCAAGTTAAGGCTTATACATCTCAAATTTATGAACTAGCATTTTTAATGTATTTGGAAACTGTTAGATTCCTTTAAAACTATATGTTTGTAGAAATTGACTGAAGTGGATGCATGACTTTTTCTGTCTGCAAATTTCCAGGTCGACATACAAAGCAAAGGTTTCCACGAAAGAAAGGCTCCACGGCGCTCCATTTGGGCTAAGACACCCTTCGAGTAAACAAGTCATCTTGAAACTGCCATAAGAAGGAGACTGTTCTCGTCTAGGGTTAGGGTTGAGTTTCAAATCCTTTGTCCTTTTTTTGGTAGATGCTCTCGGGAATGAGAAGCACTGCAAGTTATGAAGACTGAGCGTAGTACGAAAACTTAAATTTTCAAGGTACTTGGATGATTGATGTATTGATGTATTCTCTGTCTCAAGGGGAGCGCATTTCAGTTTTAGCCATTCTGTGCATCTAGCTAGCACTAAGTATAATTAATCAACCTAATGAAGCTTAAGAAATAAGAACATTTTGATACTAATCGATTCTTCATTAGATTGAATAATCAAATTAAGAATAAGATCATGACGAGTAACGTTATATATATAAAGCTTTGAAGTGCTATATATCTGCAGTAACAAAAAAGAAAAAAAAGAGTTGTGCCATTGGTATCATAAGAATCTATACGGATCAGGAAACATGATTAAGTTATCAACGAATTCCACGAAAGGTTCTAATCAACCAGGAACCTAAATGTAGCTAGGTCCATGTTAAGTGGTTCACAGAAAATTCGCTTGATTTGATTTGATTGGGAAACAATAGTATTTGTCTATTTGCTTGGAAAGAATACCAAGTGCTTGTGCCGTTTCGTTATGATTATGAAATTAATTATGAATTTTCTTGTACACGGCAGAACATATTCATACATACGTAAAACACCATATCTACTGCAAGGTCCTAGCTACTTAACTGCAATTTTAAGATTTTGAACTATTTTATACTGTCTCACACTCACAGAGTAACACCCTAGCTAATAACGCATCAACAAGTAAGGACAATCTCCTTCTTCGGCACTTTCACACGTATATATGGTCTCTGGTTGACTTCTACTATTTCCTTCTTGCCAGTCTTGGAGCCATGTTCCTCCCTGGAAATAGTTCAGCCATAATAATTTTACCATATGTACTAAGACGATATATAGAGCACTCCAAGTCATCAAGATAATTGGAACAATCTGCCCTCCCTTTCTATTAAGAAAGAAGAATGTAGAAAATAGGAGCGGAGGGTGTAACTAGGGTTTGTTTAATCCATATACAAGGGAAAACTACGTAATGCAACACTTACTTGTGAAGGACCTGTGAGAGATGGAACGGAAATATGCCTTAAAGAAGTCCCTATTCTCCTTTTGTAGCTCTCTCCACACTGCAAAATTAACAGTAAATACTTCAATCTCCCCTTCACTACACGCATACGGTATATATAATCAAATATCTGTTTAGTGTGTCTTTGTGTGTGGTGATGATGAGATATACAGAGGATTTTAGACCTGTTAATGTAATGAGTGGCCGAATGCTGGCATGGTCAGCTAGAGCCTTTACGCATTGGTCTCTGCTCATGTGAAGGAGCAAGCATCTCTCTATGAGATGCTGGACCTGTGTATTGCATATATAGACACCAAAAATTATGCACTTAAACAAAACTCCACACTGAAATAAGGCAGAACGTGGGTACAATTCAAAGCCTAGTTCTTTTAGCTTCTCTTATCTCTCTTCTGTAACAATATTTCATTAATGAAAATTTGGACGACTTATCAAAAAAGAAAAAGGCTACAGTATTAATGATCATGATATACGTTAAAACTTATCACAAATGTACTTGCAGACTTTGTAGGTGTACTTGAGTATGTGCTTATATGTATATATAGACGTACGTACCATTCTAATGTAGCTATGCGGGTGGCAGTTCAAACAAGGTTGGAGACGCTGGTGGTTGTGATACATTTTTGTGAAATGGACAAAAGAAAGAGAACCAAATTAGGAGAGGAAAGGAATTTTATATAGGAAGGTAAGAGATGAGACAAATTAAGAACAATATATATGCAGAAAAGAGCAAGCAAGAAATGGGAAATATTTGGGACTCATATATGCTTTATATATATGTATATATATATATATATGCACAAACAGAGTGAACTGCCTATCCATGCGATATCCGAGTGAAAGGCCAAAATAGCACTAGCAATCCAAAATGAGAGATTCGCCTCATCTTCAGGAGATAAGAGAACTGATGGTATTTGTTGAGTGAAAACGTAGTCTGATGATGAAACTTTCGTGGCCAAGCCAATAGCCACTTGAGCTACTACTAGTACTACCCTTGCACATCCGCAGCTGCAATCACATTTGGGTCTACTTTCTGCTTGTGCCTTCAATGTCCGGTTCAGTGGTCCCTAGACCAAAATTATTAAAATGGTGCATATATAAAAACTTCTCCACGTATTTATATATGGTCTAACATTGATGCCCGGAGCGACATAATTACAAAGACAAGACTCTTTCAACAAAAAAAAAAAGAAAAAAAAAAGAAGACAAGACTCCAGTACGTATTACCAGTACTGTCATAAGGAGTACTAGTACTAGCCATAATCTGCTTAATCCTTACACTCCTCTTACGATTGCATTAACCACCACTACTTTCTCCCCAATGGTGTGGCAATTGAGGGCCTGCAATTACAGCATCCAAGCAAAGTTACGTTATCAAAGCAAGTTCATTCATGTGGGTTAATTAATTATGTGTACGTGATGATTCAATTATTAATACGAAACGATACTGAGATTCGTTAATAAGTAACCTCTATTCGGTTATATAAGACGTTTAAGAGTTTCCATTTTGTTTCAAAATATAAGGCATAGTTAGATTTTAAAAAAGCATTAAATTTATTTGTTCTATATCTACTCATTGTTTGTTCCATATTTATCATTCATTTATTAAATTTAAGGTTAAGTTGGTAATTTGAGTAATAAAAATTAATAAGATTAAGTTTTTTTTTTGTAGAAAAGCGGGGACTAGCCCAAATACTTTGAATGAAAGGTACACAGCCGACGTCAGACAACACCGGCACAGTCGTCATTTGAAAAAGCAGGAAAACAAACATCCGGAACAAAGGGAAAAACATGCATCCCAAGGGATTGACTTAACGCAAAATTAGCCAAAGCGTCAGCAACGCAGTTGCCTTCCCGAAACACATGGTGGATTGACACCTTCCAATCCTGCTGGAGCACACGCCTTATATGCTGGAGTAAAGATTCAGAAGATCCAACACCACCCCCCTGAAGTACCTGCACGAGTGCTAGAGAATCCACTTCAACCATAAGTCGATGCAAGCCAAGAGACCAAGCATGAGTGAGGCTTAGATATAGCGCCCAGATTTCAGCCTTAAAAGCTGAACAAATACCCAAGTTAGAACAAAATCCGAATAGCCAGTCCCCGAAATGAGTACAACAGACACCACCAGCACCAGCGCCGCCATGATCACCCCGACGAGAGCCATCAGTGTTAAGATTAACCTAGCCCTCCGGCGGGGGCAGCCATCGAACATTGTGAATCTCCTGCCTCGATTCCGGGTGGATGGACTGAGAAGACTGTGCATGACCAATATCGGCAACAAACTGTGTGATCTCGGAGATAGAATAAAATCCGATTCCTTGTCGGATTAAAATCCAAGCATTCTGCCAACCCCAAAGTTTCCAGAGAGTGACACCAAAGACAAAATGCCATGAAGGAACGCCATCCATGCGATAGGAAGCAGAGATATAATGCACAAGCCAAGTCGAAAAAGAATAAGATTAAGTCTATTTAATGAGTTTCCAGTTTGTTTGGGAATACATAGGAAAAGAGAAGGGAGGAGAATGGATGGGAATGAAAGAGATAGGAATGGTGGGGAATGGAAAATTTTAACTTTAACTTTATTTGCATATATTCATTAACGAGAAAGGAGGGGAATGATAAGTAATATTTTTAAATTACATAGATATCTTTATTTGTAAATTATTTTTTAAAATATAAGAGGCTAATTATGGAATTTTAAGTTATCATTTAGTTTTAAAATTTCTCTCCCCTCCATTCTCCACCAAATCCAGGGAGAGACATTTTAATGGGAACGGAGGGGAACGAAGATTAAAAAATTCCCCTTCCTCTCCATTAACTTCTTTTCCCAAACAATGTTAAATTAAAAATTCTCCTCCCTTCCCCTCCATTCTCCATCCATCCAAACAAATTGTAAAGGGTGTGCAAATAGTTTAAACGTCTTAAATAACGGAACAGAGGGATTATCCCCCTAGCTATTCTTTTTTGGATACTTTTAATGCCCTTGCACCTTAATTTATATATGCTCGATATACTACTGAGGATTCATTACAATACTATAGAAGTTCAAAACATGCTAGCTATAGCTACAAGAACCTAAAAGAGAAAATGGAAATAACAAGCTGATTGAACCGATCTAATCAAACACCAAAAGAAATTACTAGATACTTCCAAAATCTCACTTACGCACCTGTCTACGCTCCTGTGAGTTTCATGTTTTCATCATGGATGGAAATTAACGAAAATAACAGCATATCAAATTAATAATCATACCAAACAAAAGTTTAAATAATTGACCTGAGAATAATTTCATATTCAGTCTTCTTAATCAGTCTAAGCACAAGATCGATATTGTTGTATACATCTACACAGAACTTTGAAATTTAATCATGGACTCTCCAAATATTATTAATTGTGAACATTATCTTAATTAAATTTAACTATATCATAAATAATTACAGAATAAGTGTAGCACATAACTAAGTTAACCTTAAAAGGGAAAGCTTAGGGGTAAATTGTGAAGATAAATATAAGTTAAGATGTAATGCCTAGGGGTAAACTGAGAAGATAAATAAACCGTGCTTAGGCACGAGCGAACTCAGAGATATTTTGTTTAAATGAAAGTGAGGTTCAAAATTAATAATACACATCTATAAAAAAATTTCCCATATTCACAAATCACAACATTATTTATAGTCATTCACTTTAGGAGAACAACTCCTTCTGTTCTCAAGAGAAAAAAAAAAAACAACTCCTTCTAATATGAAAGATAGGGGTGTAAATGAGCCAAGCTACTCGTGAGCTACTCGGGATCGGCTCGATGATTACTCGAATTAACGAGCTCGAGTCGAGCTTTTTGGTCAATCGAGTCGAGCTCGAGCCTGTAGTACTTTGGCTCGTCAAGCTCGCGAGCCTTAACGAGCTTTAATAGATTTAATATTTTTATAAGGTATAAAGTCCTTTTAGGCTTTTACTTATAATTTGGGCTGGGTTCTTCAATTTTTACTCAAGCCCAATCTTATTTTTTCTTTTGCAATGAAGTCCAATTTTACTTCTGGCTATGAAATTAAATGAATGAAATCGAACCATAAAATTTCCCCAAAAAACGATAAAACTTAAAAGCACCCAAAATCTATCCCTAAACAGCTGTCCTCTTCCTTGAAAAAAAAACCCGTGTTCTTCCCCGAGAAAAAAAAAAGAACAGTTAGTTCCATGCAACCCCTTCCCCTCCTTCGCCCTCACAGCCTCATCTGCATCTTCCGGCCGCCGCCTACAACATCTCTCTCGCCGCCTACATCATCCCTCCCCGATCTATCCCCTTATAGTCCTTCCTCTATCTCGTTCTCCCTCCCTTAACAGATCTTCATGACGCTGCTGCGACTGTAGAGATAGGTGACAATGGCTTAGCTTTAGTTAACAGCGGACGTTATCGTCTTATATGCATATGTTAATTCAATATCTCTTTAGAATTGTGTTTTTCTGGTGAATGGGTATTTGCAATTGCAAGTGTGGAAGAAGTTAACAGAAGGTTTTGGTCAAGTCTGGTGGAGGACGATTGGAATTGGGGCTGTAGTATGGGAAGGAGCGAAGGCGTACGTTATCGAACTTAATCGAGTCGAGCTCGAGCCCGAATTTTTCTTAACGAGCTCGAGCCTGCGTACCAAAGCTCGATCGAGCTCGAGCCGAGTTCGAGCTTCACTTTTTCCTAACGAGCTCGAGTCGAGCATGCCAATACTCGGCTCGACTCGGCTCATTTACACCCCTAATGAAAGACAAGCGTAAACTTTATCTTCAAAATTAAAGACCGAAAAAGCAGTTATCATATCATGACCCAATCAATTAGTTCCAGAAACAATTCTTTTGGTTGTAATTATCTAATTAAAGGCAGAAATTGGGAAGGCATTGATAATTTGATATTGTCTTCGGCCTCAATTGTTTGGTCTCGTAGGATGTCATAATTGGCCTGCGAAAGTTTGAGCTTTGCTTCTATTGGGGTGTGGGCTTATCCCTTCTAAAATATTCTCATGTTATGGGCTTTTTCTGCTGGACTCTTGATTCCCTTGGGCTTAGATTTAGACTGGTCTAGCATTGCTTTGCTGCAGTAAATGATCTTAAAAAAGCACTTGCTTTTGGGAAATGTATTTCATATTCATATTTTTCAAAATTTGATCAATTTGCACTAAAATTTAGTAGTCTTATATCTATAAGTAAATCAGCTTATCTTAAAAATATAAGACATCCTTTTCCAAAAATTGAAAGAAATAGCAAATTTTTTGAATTAGTACATAGTAATGTTTGTGATATGCATAGTAGTCTATTACTGATGAAAAGAAATATTTTGTTATTTTCATTAATGACTACTCTAAATTTTATTATGTTTATAGATTAAATAATGGCTAAAGTTAGAGTATTTAGATTAGAAGTTGAATTATATTGTTAATCGCAAGATTAGAAACAGATAGAGGTAAATATTATATTCAAGTTTCTTTGGAAACAATTGAGATATTGTATGAAATAACAACTCCATAGACACCACAATATAAATGGTGTTGCAGAACGCAAGAATAAATTATGTTTTTGTAGAGATGGAGTAACAGCCCGGGTAAAATTTATGATTTTTACCGGGACTGTAGAAATTGTTTTACCGTGATTACTGTTGAATTAATCTCGGGTAATTAATTCACAGTAAACGGGAGTCGTTTTTCGAAACCGAGAATTTTTCCGCGCTCGGGAGTGTCTTCCTAACTAACCGAGCCTCGGTTTCCAGTTCCGAGACTTGGACGACGTTCAGGAGGATTAATCGGATTTTTCGAGCCCAAGTCATATTTTTGGACTCGGGACTGGATTTGTCGGAAAGACGGGAGTATCCCTGCGTTTACGGGATTCCGACGCGAGAAACCGGACCGGGCGAATGTGGTTGCTCGAGCCACTTTTCTTCCTCCTCTTTCCTTTCTCTTCCCCTTTCCCGGCAACGTTTCTTCTCTCTCCCGGTATTTCCCGGCCACGTGGGCCCCACCCCTCTCTTCTTCTTTTCTTTTCTTCTTCTCCTTTTCTTTCTTTTTCTTTCTTTTCTCCTTCTCTTTTCCTTTCAGCCGCCGGACCCCTCATCCTTTTCTTGCTATTAACCCGTGACTTTGTCTTCCCCATCTCTTTGTCTTCTTTTCTTTTTCTTCTTCTTTATTTGTTCTCCTCTCCACTGATTCCTCACGCCACCCTCTCTCCCTCTCAATTATTCCTCTACTCCACCTCCCTTCGCCGCCGTCGAACCAAGATGAGCCGAGACGCCGCCGTGTATAGGAGGACCGATCTCCTTTCCCCTGCCTCTGCAACCGGCGCCGCCCCTGCTGCTGGGAACTCCTGCCCTGCCTCCTTTTTCACGTCGCCTCCTCGCCGCAGACAGATCGGGCCGCTCCTCCTCCTCTCCCCTTCTCCTTGCCGCGCAGCCCACCTCTGCAGCAAGGCACCGCCGCCCCGACTTCCGATCCCTCCTCTCTTTTCTTTGCTCAGCCTCGCGACCGCCACCTCCAGACAGGACGAGACAAGCTCATCACCACCAGGCCAGGAGCACCCGCTGCCCATACAGAGCCGGCTCCTCCCTTCCCAGTTCTCGCGTCGCCGTGGTAAGGAGCCACACCCCTCTGTTTCCGTTTGGGTTGTGTTTGAGTTATTGTTGGATTTGGGTTGTGTTTGATTATGGGTTGTTGTTATGGTGGATGTGAACGTTGGTTGTTGTTGCTGTGGTCTTGGGTGAATAGTAAAAGACAAGGAGGCAGTGGACAGTGACTGTAGTGAACAGTGTTCGCCGGAATCCGGCGAGGTTCCGGCAGCCTCGGGAATTTTCCGGCGAGTCCCGGGCAATTCCGGCGTGAACAGTGCGTCTTCAGCAAACGGAACTCAATGGACGGGTTACTTTGGGTAATTCCTTGGGCTTATCTCACCATGGGCTCGGGTTTGGGCTCGGTGCACAAATGGGCTCGGAAACGGGCCGATGTGCGGAGGCCCATGTTCTCGGGACGGATACACTCTAACGGACTAAGAACGTTAATGAACCCGGACTTTTAATTATTTTAATTAAAATAAAGATTTAGTTTAATTAATCAAATAATAACCTTTAATTCCATTTATATTTTGTAATTCGATTTATAATAATATTTTGTGTTGGACTATTAGAAAGACCTATAGTATTTACTTAATTTATATTTGGACTCATAATAATTAAAGGCCCAATTATACTTATTTACTTGATTTAAATGTCAAATGTAAACTAAAAATATAAATATGAATACCTATGAATTATAGGCACATGTGTATAAATGATTATATATACGTATCCTACTAAATTTATGTTTGGCTAAATAATGAAGTTACAACTTGATTTATCGCATAAATATAAACATAAGGTTAAATAGGAGTTACGTACTATCTATGTATAAGTGTGGTCACACTAGATATATGTTTAATCTAGTACCGATTTATGTGTAAATATACGTATATATACGTGTATTCTAATATGCTTATGTTTTTTTCCCTTATCGACAAAGGGTTAGAAGGCCGGGATATCGGCTTGAACGTTCGGTTTTGGTTT
The DNA here is from genome assembly GCA_028386065.3 of Turnera subulata. Lineage (NCBI taxonomy): Eukaryota > Viridiplantae > Streptophyta > Magnoliopsida > Malpighiales > Passifloraceae > Turnera > Turnera subulata. Next base: position 70,550 of record JAKUCV010006327.1, read on the forward strand.
TAATTTAAAAATTAAGAATAATTAGAATATCGATAAGAAACTCGGTTTCGGTTTAAATTTGAAATTAAGTACAAATGGTATAATGAATAAAGAGGTTAAATTCATAATAAAGAAATTGGATAAGGCAAGCCGTATAACGATTTCTAACCGGTATCATGCATGATCATTTTGTTGTGCATTATAAGTGATTATTGTATTTCTATATGTACATATAGGGTATCGGGATTTGACTGGATAGTAGTTTCAGAGACATACCAGGTGAGGATAGATAAACCCTGATATGTGCCCTTAATGCTGTGCTTGTTCCTTAGTTGTTTGTGTAATCTGTTGCTAGATTGATCTGCTAGAATAATTGTTGATGCTGCTGTAGAAATGTGTTAGCTTTGTAAATGCTGTGATGGAAATTTTGTTGGACTGTTTAGTGCGAAAGATTGGTGATTGTTGATTGATGAAATTTGGATTAATCTGAGATAATAGAAATTGAGAAAAATGATGAAAGAGTAATGGATTGAACTGGAAAATTGAGTTGATGATATATTTGTCACTTGGAAAGTAGTGGTACGGCTAGATGGTTGGAGACTAGTTCTGTGGTGCCTTGCCAGAGGGTTTGTTGGTTGGGGTGTTGACCCCGGATTTGTGATATTGGGATGTTGATCCCGGATTTGTGATATTGGGGTGTTGACCCCGGATTTGAGATATGGGGATGTTGATCCCGGATTGTGGTGGGGCCTGACATCCAGAATTAGTTAATAACCAGGTACGACCCTAGCTTGTCCAGTGACGGGGCCCGGAAGATAAAATTGGAAATAAAAACTAAAAAGAAATCTTTGGGTCTTGGTTCAGTATTGATTATGATGTGCTTGATATGATTTAGTAGATTCCTCTGTCGTGTTGCTTGTATTGGTTTCCTCTGTTGTGTTGTTTGAGTTGTATTCCACTGTTATGCTGTTTGAGATAGTTTCCTTGTGATGTGAGGGTTGCTTATTGTTGTGATGGTTGCATTACTTCGAAAGTATTATGGTTGAATATATCCTTGTTTATCTTTCGTCGGTGAGCGTTTCGGACTCACCCCTCGCCTGCGGGGTTTCATCCCGTAGGATGAGATGTTTGTAGTGCAGGAACGTACCGGGCAAGCTGAAGCGTACCCTCGGACAGGACTTGGATCCATAGGTTGCATAAGTGCGTTTAAAGTCTTCCGCTGTGCATTGTTTCCGCTATTGTTGGGCCATTGGGCCGAGATTTATTATTTATGATGTTTTACTATTTTGGGCCGTTGGGCCAAGTTATTGTAGTTCACACTGTATGCTTGGGCTTGTTGGGCTGGGTTGTCACAGTTCCGGCCTGTGTTTACTGTGTACGGTAAATACGGGTCGGGGCGTTTCATTTTGGTAGCGGAGCGGGCGTTAGGTCTTGTTGGGCAGTCTTTGTGTGTTGTTGTCTTGTTTGCATAGTTCGCTCCAGTTGTTTATTATTTTATATCATTTAGTTAGTGCATTATGGATCCAGTCAAGGGACGCCAGCTGTCGCAAAGCATACTCATATGAGGTAAATGATGCCAAAATAAGCGAAAATACAAATATTATTAATAATACTGATATTTCATTATGTGAATGACCAGTCTGCTGCCCGTGACAAGTTCTGTCCTGCACTGGTCTTGGTCTTTTTCTTTCCTGCCTCATCAACATGCACACCATACTAACATCAACCCATCTTTTCCCTCTGCAAACTCTGCACAACACATCACTGCCAGAACCAAACCTTCCTCTTCTCGTCCAAAACCAAACCAGGAGAAAAAAAAAACAACAAAAAAAACAAACAAACACACCTACACTTGCAAACTACGTCGTTTGCAAACAACCGCCACGCCAACCGTCACCTTCCACTCCATCCTTCCCTTCGCTACTGTTCACGCGAAGGAGAACAGAGCCGCCACACACCTCACCACCCCCACCGCTGCCCATCTCTCGTCGTCGCCAACCTGTCGCGACCACCGCCGCTCGACCCTGTTTCCTAACGCGCCGCCAGCAGCCGAGGACCCGACGGCCAGCTCGCTTGGATCCGACGCCGCTGCCTCCTTCTACCGCCGTCGCCAGTCGTAGCTGGACGCGCAATGACGCCGCGCCCCTCCTCTTCCGTGTAGCCTTCCCGTCGCCGTCGCCTCGCCGATCGGTGCCGCCAGCCTCGCCCCTACTTTCGCCGTCGCGCCACCTGCACACCCAAGGTGAGCACGACCCGGCTGCATGGAGATCGGGTCGGGACGACCCGCGGGTGGTAGATGGGTGCGGGTTGTAAACTGGGCTTGGGTAGTGGGCTTAAGTGTGTGGGCTTAGTAGTGGGTTGGGTAGTTGTGTTGGGCCTGGACAAATGATTCTGGGCTTGGGTGAGTGTGGGCTTAGAGGTTAGGTTTGGGCTTAGGTTGGGCTTGGACTTGGCCCAGTCCGAAAATAAATAATAATAAAAAAAGAAAATAAATAAATATAACAATTAAATCTGGAAAAGAATTATTAGTCTAGAAAAAAAAATATAACTTGTGAAAATAATATTTTGGAAAATAGCTTTGGGATATATATATATATATATATATATATATATATATATATATATATATATGTGGTAAAATAATTGTTAAGAAGGAAAATAATTTTGGAAATATGTATAGTGTATTATAATAACTATTTTGAGGAAATAACTTTAGGAAGGGTATTATCAAGTGGGTAATGTATAGGTATACGTATAAGTATGGTATTATTCTAGATACCTAGAAATAAATGGTGAATTATGATGATAATAGGAATAACCCGGGGAGTAACCGAGACGAGTCCGTATTTAATTTCCGTAATACAGTAGTAGCATTGCATATCACTTATGTGTGCATATTATCTGTTTGATATAGGAGTCGAAAACGAGCTGGTACCTGAGGAGCCGGACTTGGAGTCAGTTGGACAGTTCCAAACTTGATATCGGCTAAGGTGAGGATGGATAACCTTAGATATGTGCCTGTAGTACTGTGTTTGCTTTGTTGTTTGATTGAACTGCTGAATTGATTATTGTCTGTTATTTGGTTGTTGTGCAATATGATGATGCTGTTGTCGGATTATGTTTAAACTCGTGAAAGCTATGTCGAATTGTGCTGAACTGTTAAGCTGTGGTTAATTGATGCTATGAGTCAGATGTCGAGTTGTTCTATGAAATAATCTGGAATAATGGAAAAGTTGGATAATTGAGATTGAGTAAAGGAATTGGAATCGATTTTAAGATGATGATATAATTGTCACTTGGAAAGTAGAGGTACGACTAGATGGTTAGAGACTAGTTTTGTGGTGTCATGGCCGGTGGGTTGGTTGATTGGGGTGTTGACCCCGGATTTGTGATATTGGGATGTTGATCCCGGATTTGTGATATTGGGATGTTGATCCCGGATTTGTGATATGGGGATGTTGATCCCGGATTGTGGCTGGGCCTGGCATCCAGAATTAGTTAATAACCAACCAGGTACGACCCTAGCTTGTCCAGTGACGGGCCCGGAGGATAAAATTGGTAATAAGGAAATAATTAAGCATTCTTTTGGTCTTGGTATAGTTGCTTGGTAGTTTCCTTGTGCTGAGATTGATTGTACTTTCAGTTGAAATTGTTATGCTTACTTCGAAAGTATTACAGTTGAATATATATCTGTTTATCCTTCGTCGGTGAGCACTTCGGACTCACCCCTCGCCTGCGGGGTTTCATCCTGTAGGTTTGGTGGATCGTAGTTCAGGTACGATGTTCGTTGGCTGCTGTTTTCTTCTCCACCTGACTCCGGATCCATACACCGCTGCATCTGCATTCTAGTCTTCCGCTGCTTGTCTTTCTATTGTGATATTGCTGTTGTTGCTGTATTATATTTGTTGTTGATTAGATTGGTGTGTAATGGATTGAATAATGGTCCCCGAGATCGGGTGACGAATATTGTATTTGAGGATTGCGTGTGATGCATTTTATATTGTATGTACTGTCTGCTACTGTAGTAAGAACAGTTCTGGCACGTGTTTACCCTGTACGGTAAATACGGGTCGGGGCGCTTCAGAGGATCTTCCCGCTTTTGAGTTCTACCTTGAAAGGCTGAAATCCTACAAGAGAACACTACACAAGCAATACTACCATGAAAGATCAGAAAGAGAACAAGAGAAATTCAAAATTGAGGAAAAAATGGAGCAGAGTTTCCTTAGGTGGGAGCCTTTAGTCTTCTCATAATGATTTGATGGCTCTACAACTACAAATGAAGAGGAAGCGTCTATTTGATACTCGTTTTAGTTTCATGTGTGAAATGAATTCAATTTCTAAGGATATTTTAGTCATTTATACATTTATAATTTTCTTTAAAAAAATATTTTGAGTTTAATAACTACAAGTATGTATAAATGACAAAGATATCGTAAGAGATTGAATTTATTTTGAATTTGATACCAAAGTAGGTGTAAGTAGGGATGACAATCGAGTAGCATCGGGTAGGGAAAGCAGAACCCGTACCCAGACCCTTAACCAAATCGGGAAGGGAAAAAATGGACCGATTATAGACCGGGTAAGGTAAAGTTTTTTTTTGTCCAATAGGTAATACGGGTCTGGATAAGGGTATACCCGCTAAGTAAAAAATAAGTTCTAATTAAAAAAATCCTACAACTACTAAATTAGCATTCATGAAATATGTCCCAAGTTCAAGCACAAAAAAAAAATTAGAAAAATAACAAGAAGTCCAAAATTTAAAAATAACATGTAATTTTTCTCATCTGGATGTTAAAATCCAAACAATCTTTTATTTCTTAGTCTTCATACTCTCCACGAAGATCAATATATATTTTTTAAAAAAATTTAATATCATTATAACATAAAATAATAATCAGTTAAAAATATAAATTAATATTGAATACTTATTCTTCTTTTGTCTTATTATCATAAGCAGTTGTAGGATAATTATAAGTTCCTACTCTAAGACAACAACGCTTCAATAGAAAAAGAAAAGGAGATGAGTGGAAAAAAATTAAAGAAGCAGAAAAAAAAAAAAAAGAAAGACAGTTGATTTTTATAATAAGGTTATAGATTTTAGGGTATTATAATAATCCAGGTCTAATAAGTAGGGTAGAACCTAGACCCGTATCCAGACCCGAACCCTACCCAAACTCAATCGACTCGAGTCCAGATAATACCTTATCCTTTTTTTTTACCCAGTCAAAATCAGGTAATACCCTATTCGTATAAGCGGGTTTTGAATGGATATCGAGTAGACTTAAAAAATTGTCATCCCTAGGTCTAAGGTTAACTTTGTATTGCTAGCATATATATATGTGTGTGTATATGAGCATGTGGTTTGTGTTGGATAAGAAAAATACTATATTCACAATTCATGTTGCAGTATTTAATTTAGACCCACATACATGCCAAATAATCTTGGTCATCAGAATTTGGGCGTAACAGATTGATTTGGGAACTAGGCTGTCATCTAACCTTGCTTGATGCATATGGTGGTGATCCAGAACCTACAAATTACCGTCCCTATAAGTTGCACCTAATCTAGATTAGGTGACTGGTGACGATGTACTAAAAAATAAGTATGACTCTTCCACCACCACCACCACCACCCAACTAGTTTAATGACATAACCAATTCGTGTATATCCACACAACCATAACAGTTTACCCCATTTCCCCTTTAAGCTTTGCATTATATCATTATTGCTTTGATCATTCCAATTTCTACCCTGGGCGACTCCTATCCTAATTTGCCGTACGTTCAAGCATGCATTTCTTTTTTTTTTCTTTTTCTTTCCTTGTGGTTCAACAGTATCTGGCCTCCCACCATAGATAAAGAAATGTTTTAAATGGTCTATTATTGTGGAGTAGATAAACGTTTTCTTGGAAAATTCTGGTAGCGTTGATATCAAGTCGTCTTTGTGGTACGTTGAATTTGAATATGTTCCATGTTCTGGTTCATTCAAAACAACAAAACTGGCCCATCGACGTGTTAAATGCACGCCAAAGCTAACCAACACACACACCCATTCTTCTAGCTTTTTGACAATTCCACACACAATCATATCTCCCCCCCAGGCAAAAACTTTTGGTCAATAATCACTAACCTAATAATGTCACTCCTTCATCCATTTGCTTTTATTTTTGGATGTATTATTGATAATCCATCAACATTAACCCTATAGGATGACTCACCCTGTGCTGGAGCTAGACCCAAAGTTAATTATAATTCTTTTTTTTTGGCGAATAAGTTAAATACAATTGGGCTTTAGGTAAAAAAATGATCATATTAAGTTATTAACCCACCCCCATATCAATATCATAAGGTGATTAATGAATGGACAGATAGATAATTGTGATGCAATAGACGAAGATTAGGCTCATAAATAAAAAGGGAAATGCATATCTGGCGTGGCTTTTGGGTTTATCCAAAATCCGGGAATCATGCATCTTCTTCACACTTCGTCGTTTTGCTCACCCGCCAAAATTACCCGCCAAAAACGAACAACAAAAAAAGGGAAGGGGAAAAATGGGGACCCATATATATAAGAGTTAAGTGAGCCAACCACGCACGCACCCCTCCTCCCTCTCCAATTTTTGTGTATGCTTCTCTCTCTCTCTCTCCCTCTTTTTCCCGCTTTATAATTAAAAATCCATTAATTGATGGGCCTCGTACCGACCACCCACGACACCTTCTCATGATTCTCACGTTACCAAATTAAATTTCCAAAACCTTTGAAATGGTACAAACCAGCGCAATAAATAGGCTGGGACTTGGAGAGGTAGTAGTAGTAAGTAGCACTAGTATAATAATAATACATAATATATGGTATGGAATGGATACATAAACATAACAAGGAAATGAAATGATCAAATGACCCATTTTGTCACGTAGAGGGAGGGTCAGGGGGGGAGGTGGGGGTGGTGGCCATCAATTTGTAACCATTCCTCTACAATTAGGTAATGGAAACGTCTAAGTAAACGTATCCCCTGATTTAGACGTTGATGATTTAATTCATTTATTTATTCATGTTTTTTTTTTGACTGTGTAACGGATACCCCCATTACCCCCCAAAACAAAGAAAAATGAAAAAAAAAATACAACTACTGCTACAAGGTAACGTGCAACAAGCAAAAGGAAGCAGATGCTTGGATTGGATGCAAATTTTTATTAATTTGGCTGGGCACCATCCCGATACTAAATTTAAGGATCACGAAATATACTCTTCGTTCACCGATTTGGCTCCATTTCAAACTTCCCCCTATCCTATCCTACCCCGTAGAAAAACGACAACCACTCCCCCTGCTAACGTGTAGCACACTACACATTTCAAGATACATCCATTCCAATCCTCCCAAGGTAAACCAAACCATATACTAGAATTTACCACCACCAACACCAAAACTCAACTTAATTTCCACAACTAATCAACTCCCCTAATCTAATCTAAACTAAACCCATCACACAAACAAAAAACAAAATAACCAAAAGAAGTAAGTTAAAAAGTCAGGATTTGCTTGTAAATAACGCAAGTTAATTTTGTTTTTGTTGTTGGTGTTAATTGTTTTCACTTTTTATTAATAGTTTGGTAGGAGATAACAAGAGGGGGGAAGGTGGTGGACAGGACTGTTGGCCGGTCAGTGGCGCATATTCATTAACTCACCTTTTCAGTTTCCTTGGTGGGTAAAATTCTTCCACACACACGCACAATGTTTTTTACCATTCATTGTTTAGGATTAGGAGGGGGTTAAAGTTAAAACATTAAAACAACAACACCAACAAGAAAAAATCAAATCAAATCAAAACACAGGTAAAAAAACCATATCCAGATTCCCCCCCGGATTCTCGCTGTGAATCGGTTACTTTATTATCTTCCTTCATCGGCTGCAATTACTGATAATTATTATTATTATTATTATTATTACCAATCAAAAAGAAGAAAAGTAGTGGAAACAAATTTTCCTTATTAAAAAATAAAAAAGGCAAGCATGAAAAATAAAGGAAACAGGGAGACAGTTATTTTTTTGGGGGGGCTAAGGCTAACCGTACGTAACCACTAGGGGGGGAGAGGAGGAGGGGAGCAGTAAATAATAGAATTAAGAGTAACAGACTGCCTGCCTGCAAAATTGCCAGTACACCACACCCTCTCCAACACTTCACCACCACCAGGCAGTCAGTCACCGTTCAATAACCTTTTCTTGCTCTCTTATTCCTTCCTTCCTTTCTCTCTTCCTTTCTTTCCATTTTACCATTTCTCTGATTTGTTTCTTCTTAACTCTCTCCTTTACCTTCTTTTCCCCCTTATTGCCCCATTCATTATACATTTTACTCATCTTTCTTCCGTTACTATATCCCCCCTTTTTAAAAAAAAAAATAAAGAAAAAAACAAAAGAAACCTTCCTCTCCTCCTCTTCTCTGTCTTATATCTCTTTCATTCTCGGGAGCTGTGGGTTACAGATCCTACATCATCGGTTGCTGTCTTTGTTTCTGTCTGGGAAGAACTTATCTTTTGAGGTATTTCTCTTTTCTTCTCCTCTCTTTGGGTCTCTGTGTTGCCTGCTTTGTAATTTGCTCCCCTACTGTAGACTTCTTTTTCATCTTTGCGTTAGTTTGTTCTGTGATTTTCTTTTTCCTGTGAAGTAAGGATTGCTGTTTGGGCTGCAGGATCTACAGGCAATCTGTGCTCTTAGGAGGAGAATCATAGAGTTTGGAAAACCCAGGTATAAAGTTATGGTCTTTGATGGTTCAGATGATTTTGTATTTTGCTGTTTTGGGTGTGGAGATTATGTGGATCTTATGAGGGATCTAAAGCTCCTACTTATTGCTTTGTGGATATGGTTTTAGATTTTTCCAGCATTTTTTTTTTAAAAAAACAAAGATCAAAACTTTATCTTCTTATCAGTGCATTTCAATGTGTGGTTATCACCACCGAAAACCCCAACCGAAAATATTCTCCTCATGATTTCTTAGATACGCCTTAGCTATTCGATTTCAATTTTTGTAATCCATGTTAACATTTCTCTTCGGATAAGAGGAAATAAGTATCTTTTGTTTGCACATGCCTATCCTTTCAACTTTCCTTGTTTGTTTCGTAGATATTCTTTGTTCAATATCTAATTACTGGGGTCATTTTCTTTTTAGCCTTTCGTTTGACCTCCTGGTTTGTTAAGAAGATTCGGATTGATTTCTTCCTGTGCCCTAAACATCGTTGTGTTTGTCAAACCGTTTTCAAAGGTTTACTATTTTCAGAAACCTAGACAGTGAGGCTCGTGGCTTTTGTGTAATATATTGAAACTGTCGAAGATGAGATTTTGTAACTCACAATAAACATCATTTCACTCAGAATGTGCAGTGCAGCATTCTTGCTTTCTGAGGAATATCAAAGTAACCTGATGTGAAGTTTGCTATTACTAGTAACGATCCTTATCCGTTGATGATGGAATGCCATTTTTATTGCACTGTGTTTATATCCTTTGATTGTCATGGTAAATTCCTGTTTTTAGTTGGAATATTGTATGGGTTGCCAATTCTCAAACTTGTGGAGATACATAACTGACTCGGTAAATTCTACGCTACTTGAGTATGGTTTTGTGATCCACTAAAGGAAAGTTTGTCTGGATTTTCTGCTGCATTTGTCACGCCTCTATGATTTGTTCATTTTATTGTCCCTACTACATGCATGCAAAATGATTATGTCCTTTACTGAGATTCCCATGGAAATTAGCAATGTCATTAAGGTTCATTCCTAAGGAGATGATGAACATTTATTTGCTGTTGTTGCCTCAAAAGTTCCCATCTAATCTCAACTAGTTTATTCCATTTGCTGAACTTGTGTGTTTTTCATTTTTTCTTGCCCATTAGATTCTGTTAGTGATTACTTAACGAAATTTGATGCTTTTGTCGTTGCATTCAGCTGATAGGCAGCCAATTTTCTGTCTTTACTCTTTTCTGGTCTAGGTGGATAAAAATTTTGATATGCTTCTTATCGTTCTTAGAATGAAAAACAACATTTGTAGTGGCTGTTGAATCTTCTGTAATTGGGATGTTCTTTAACCGTCATCCATAATGTCTTTTCACCTTCTGTATTCTTTTGACTGACTATAACGGTGGTAGGAATATCTCAAAGTTCTGAGATGAGTATCCCAATGAAATATTAAGTTTCTTTGTTGGCTTCCTATTAAAATATTGTCCCAGGCAAGCCTAACGGTACAATGGTTACGGATCATTAAACACGTTGTCTAACGGATTATCCTAACATGTTTGGTGAGAAAAGTGATCCAAATGATTGTCTGTTTTTTATTTGCTGTGACAATGGTCATGAGGACAGGTGTTGACATCACATGCTGTGGATTGTAATCATTTTCTTATTGTTTTGCAGGTGGAATCTCCCTGATTTTGGACCAAATTTGAGAAATTGTATAGTTACAAATTTTGATCTTCGGAAATGTTGGGAGGCAACAGTGGCAATCATTTACTTCCTGTTTTTGTGGATGAGAATCACATTCCTTATCAGACTAATGCTTCAAATCAGCTGCAGTTATTTGGTAATGAGTTCCCTATCCTATTTTGTTAAAATAGCATTGAAAGTTTTTATGTTACTAGCTCTAAATTATTCAATCAACAATGGATTGAATTTTCTGCTCCTAAATGATTGTTTTCCTAGGTATTTTTGAGTAAGTGATGATCCAGAAACCTGATTCATATTTAATTTGACTATTCATTTTTATGGTCGTTGTTCCTGGGAAGCATTTATTATATCATCCATGGAATGTGGAGATGTTTAAGACAATACTTGACCTGAGGCGTTGTCCACTCTTTCCTTTTATGGCCTTCTAGAGTACCATTGAGCTGTAAACTAGTTTGTTAAATAGATCAGTAGCACATGCTATTTCTATAGCTATGACATCAAATTTTTGTCGATACTTTGAGTTAGATTTTGTCCACTTACTGTTATTATTCTTCAGTTACCATAGATGTCTAGATGCCATATCATCACAGATATGCTAAATTAACATCACGGTTATAATAATTGTATGGATTGTACTTTTTAGTCTTGGTTATGAATAGTTGACCATGTGGTGCCAAGGACAGCAGTTATTAGTGCTTGGATCAGTTTTCTAAGACGTGGTATATTACTATGATGTTGGTGGCGGGCACTATATGAAATCTTAGTTTTTTTGCTCGTAGAACGTCAAGCTGTCTTATGTATCGGAGTCTAAATTTAATACAGTGCATCCATTAATATATGTGAACAAGTGTGTTATTTAAGCTCATATTTACATCCTTGTTACTCAAGTTCATGTTATTTATGTAGCATATGCTCAGTGCTAAAGAAAAAGATTGAAAAGGGAAGGTGTTGCCCACTTTGAGTAGTTGTATCAACAAATTCAGACTAGTACATTATTTTTGGAGTGAGATCTGCATCGTACCATTAGAAAATTGGAAAATGAATGAAAGGTTACTAATTGGAAAGTGACTCTTTGGTATTTGATTCAAATTGTCTTACTCCCTACCCTTAGTTGTTTGCTTCTTTTTCGTAAAAGGAAATGAATTTAACTTATCTCTGACACAAATTTGTTGCAGTGCCAGCTGGATGTGGTGTTGATCCAGTGAACTATTTTGGGAATGAACATACAGCTACTCCTATTCTTCGACACAATAAACGAGGCAGGGAAACAGAAGATTTTGGTAGACAGCAGAAACTACAGATTTCCTTAAATTACAATATTTGTCAAGATGAAGCTGATCGCTCAGCAAGCATTCCAAACCCTAACGCTGTATCAACTGGCTTACGCCTATCTTATGATGATGATGAACGAAATTCATCTGTGACTTCTGCTAGTGGAAGTATGGTAGCAGCACCTTCAATGATGTTGTCCCTTGGCGATAATATTAGGACCGAGCTTGACCGGCAAAAAGAAGAATTTGATCAGTTTATCAAAATTCAGGTATTGGATCTTTCTAATGCAAAATAGCAGCAGATCCGTGATATGGAATGATATGTCTTTTGATTTCTGTTTATTGGAAAGAACTATAGTCTGCATTAACGTCTTTCTGCTTTAAGATTGCTTCAATTCATTAATTATCTTTTGTTTTCTTTTTTCTTTTTATGAAATCTGAAATTCTTCTGTCCTTTAAACAGGAGGAGCACTTGGCTAGGGGTGTTAGAGACATGAAGCAAAGACATATTGCTTCTTTCCTTGCTGCCATTGAGAAGGGTGTTAGCAAGAAGCTACAGGAGAAAGACATGGAGATAGAAAACATGAACCGGAAGAACAAGGAACTGATTGAGAGAATAAAGCAGGTGGGCATGGAAGCACAGAATTGGCAATATAGAGCAAAGTACAATGAGTCGGTTGTCAATGTTCTGAAGAACAATCTCCAGCAGGCAATTTCACAGGGGGCTGAGCAAGGGAAGGAAGGGTTTGGAGACAGTGAGGTCGATGATGCTGCCTCATATGTTGATCCTAACAACTACTTGCAGGTTGCAGTTGGTCCTTCAAAGCCTCTCACTCACAACTATCATGGCCCAAAGGAACACATGACTTGCAGAGCATGCAAGACAAGGGAGGTTTCCATGTTGTTAATGCCTTGTAGGCATCTGTGCTTATGTAAAGACTGTGACATGTTTATCAGCGTTTGTCCTGTATGCCAGTTGATCAAAACAACCAGTTTCCAAGTGTACCTGTCCTAAATTATCAAGTAAATTACTCAAGAAGCTCTAAAAGATTGTCTACACTCAATGAGAGATACATAAGGTCTCTTCAACTGAAATACAAGTTGTATGTGAATTAACAACTTAAGATTCTTAAAATGAAGTTTGGGTAATTTATATGATGATGCTTATATCTCTGAGCCTGGGCTTTTCGTTGCCTTTTGTTAATCTTCGTTTAGTTAAAATTGCAAAGCGTCAAAATTTGAAGTAGATGAGGCAAGAGTTACATATAAGCAGTATTGGCGAGTAAGCAAGTTTTAGGCTAGTCATTTAACTTTACTAAAAATGGGTCATGAGGCTGCAAACCTATGCCCTTTTTCTTTTTGACTTCGGTGGGCAAGCATTGCCGGACTACCTACCATCATTTGAGTACCCAGCTCGATTGCGCTTGCTAATTCCCTGATTGTTCTTAAACATTTCTCATGAAAATGGTCATCGGTACAGATTTATTGCAAGATTTTTTTGAGATAGTTCCCTTGCATTATGTGTCCAGAGTGTCTTTTTTTTTTTTTTGACAACAGTTTTTTCATGAAACCTTGCTTCTGAGATTCTTTGAGCAGAGTTGGCATGGTCTTCACTAATAGTAAAAACTTTGCTTCTTAGCACCAGGACAGGGAAGACAACACGTAACTACACTTGGAAAAATTCTCCTCTAATAATAGAACAAAATCAGCAGTGGGTGCCTGCACTAATTCTTTTGGACATTTGCTACAGGATCATTAAATCTGTAGGTATGTATTGTATCTTCATTGAAAGATTCCATGGGCAGAGATTAAAACTGTAAGCTTATTTTACAGACGCACTTTGCATCACAGGCATCACTCACGGGTGGTCTGGTCCATGTGATGGTAGACAAAAAAAAACTAAAAGAAGCAGATGCACAACACCTAGAAACTGAAATCAATGTTTTGACTGCAACTACAAACCCGGGTAGTGTAACAAAAAATTTCAAATAGACTGGCCTCCTTTTGTAAGGAGATGGGATGACTGTATGGAAGTTAAAACCCCCTGATGCAGTTTCACGTCAACTAGGGGCTGAGTGTAAAAAAGGGAAGCAGATGATTGCTTAGATTCTTCTTCTATTGTCCACTCTTGCTTTCTTCGATGCAGACCCCATTTGTATCTGCTCTGCGCTTGATTGAATCTTAAGATAAGAAAAAAATCTTATTTTAGTTGATCTACATAATTTGCAGATAAGAAATTGTACCCCATAAAAGTTTATCACCTTATTGAGTTTTTCCCTGACCGATCTAACAGTCTGATTCATAGATTCGGATGGAAAATAACCCTGCAAATTACCACAAGAAATGAAACAGATACCGGTCCTGGTTAGTTCCAATATGAGCTAAGTAACAATGTCTACACTTGCTTGCTCCATCTGACAACAATTTGACAAGATCTCATTTGAAGTTAAACAGCCATTGCTACCCACCACCACAAACATACAGTAGGCAGGCAATGTTTGATCTCTAGTTCCACAACTATGCCAAACTTTCATAGCATGTCCCAACTTAATTTGAGGCTATAAACACAGTGATAGATAAATTTGACAGGAGAAATGATATGCAAAAATATAACCAATAAAGATCAATTATCCAGTTGCAAAGCCATAAAAGAGAAGGGAGAAAAAGAAATACAAACCGACTAGCACTCAACTCAAAGTTGCTAGCACAGCAGACAGTAAACATCTCAGATACATGGATTTAAGCAACCATACATCAGTGATTTCTGCTAGCTTTAAAAGGGTGAAACTAGATAGGAAATTTTCAGAGGATTAACCTGGTCAGAGGAAACTCTATCGGGTGGATGATCGTTTCTCTGAGGATTATGTAGTACTTCTCCAGGAATGCTACAAAAAACATACCCAATAATGGATCCATTCAGTTAAAATTGCAAATCAACGATGCTTATAATTTGGAAGCAGAGCAACATAATCAGACTGAAAGGAATCATAAAGTTATAACAGCTTACGTCGACTGTTTGGCGTTTGGGTGCAGAGCAACAAGATCAGTCTGCAAAGGATCCGCAAGCAACAAAGCATTACTGCTTGAAGCACTGGGATTACGAAATCCCCGACCCTTCGGTCTTCCAGCTAGAAAGACAAAACAACAGGCATTCAGTATGAAGCACATTACATTACATTACCAAATTAAACATTGCTGGGAAAAAAAGAACTCACGATGATTCAATCTTGCCAAGACTTCCCTTCTCCTCGCTTCTAGCTTATCTTTAGTGTCGTCTAGGGTCTCAAATTGGGGAGCATAGGAGACCTGTAACCGATTCCCCAGGAAGACAAAGTCGTCCAGTTTTCTTTTGGCAAACCTAGACCATTCAAACACCAGGTAGATTAGTATTAACAAAAACCAAACCAAACCAAACCCAGACAGTTAGCTACTAAGCTGAACAATTTTAGAAACCACCTGGAGTTGCTGACCAAGCGGAACTTGATCCAGTAAACATCAGTGAACTGCTCGCACTCTTCTTCATCCATGGGTTTAAAACTAATGCAATATTTTCATTAAAAAAGAAAGAAAATCAATTCAGTGACGTGGCACAAAGTTCTCATCCCGTCCAATTCCAAAATCGAGGAAGAAAAATAAGAATTACAAAAAATAAATGGAGGGAGGGGGAGAGGTGAGGAGAGGAGAGGACTTACTTACTCTTCAACATCTCCATAGGAAGCGAAGAGTTTGAGCAAATCCTGGCCGCATCCTAAAGCAGGTACGTTCCTCACTATCAAGTATCTGCGCTACATTTTACAGTTTTCCAAAGAAGAAAAAAAGAAGGGTTGGATCAAATCGAGTGGTTTTGTTATGTGAAAATGGGGTAGAGAAAAGCAAACTCTCACCTTGATTCTTCGCAGACTGTGTAAACGCGAACAGCAGGAGCCTCGTCTTTGTAACGAGGCATTTTACGATGTTTCTCCTTTGTCAATCAAGACCCCCCCAAAAAAAATCCCTAATCAATTATAGTATTTTTCGGTCCTTGTTTAATTGTTTTAAATTTGGGGGAAACAGGCTTGACGGAGGCGGCAAGCGACGGCGATCCGGTGGTTTTTCAGTTTTTCTAGAAAAATGGGGGCACTTTGAAGGCGCCAATAAGATAATCCAGTTGGGTTATTCTGTTTTTCTGCAAGCGACCCATCAAATTTGAGAGACGGACGACTGGGCCTATTTATAATTTGTAGGAGCCGGACTTTTTTTCCCTTAAAAAAATTGATTTGCAACCTTGCATACTTGGCACCAAAATGAAGTCCAATTGTGTTATTATCATTGTTAATATGAAAAATATGTCCCTAATTTGATTTAATCTTTTCAATCTATCTTGCTTTTCTTCCCAAATGTCTTTTGGATAATATATTGTCATTACATTGCATAATATATTATATTGTCTAGTGGTATTTTTATCTTGTCTTTTTTTTCCCTAATAGTAATATTATATTATTACTTTGAATTCTAGGAATTTAGGAAACTTTATAGTTTTAATAACATATAGTTGATGTTTTGATAATAATATTTATTAAAATGAAATAATGCCACTATGCAAAACCTTAAAAAGCTACTTCCCATCATCACAAAAATAGTACGTGCCCCGCCTTAACAACACTACATAAAGGATGCTAAAGGGGGAAAAAAAAAACAAACTGTATTAAGATTATCACATAGTGGACTCAAAGTTAAATTCTTTTAACTCCATTGATTTTGACTTGACTAGATCTCTAATTGACACGCTAACAATGGAGGAAAAAAAAAAATAAAACAAAGAAAGCTCTCAACATAGAATATCGATAACGGCCCGGACAGGAGGTGAAACGGGTCCAAAATTTCTACAAAGTTTCATCGAGTGCATAGGATATAGAATGGGAGGCCAAAAAATTAGGATGTCTAATTAAGTAATTAATGATGCTAAAAATCAAGCCATTTGTCAAGGTAGACACACTTGATAGGATTGATAACCCCATTAGTAGTACAAATGCCGATCCTTGGACAAACCCCACAGGGCACCGCCGCGAATCCAGTGCTTGCTTTCAACAATTTCCCGCGATCACCACCACCACCAACCCCCGCCGCTCTATACCGCACAATCGCACCATCCTCCTCACTCATCCTCACCTCCTCCAGCTCACCGTCACACACCATCGCCTTCAGCAACTGCCCCGCCTCCTCCTCCCCAAGCACGCGGTCCGTCAACACCCCCGAGGCATTCACCCTCCCAGCGACTTCTCGAGCCGTCGCCGCTCCCTTCCGCAGCATATACAAGCACACCTTTCTCAACTCTGTGATCAATTCCATGTCTAGGTTCCCGTCGTTGTACCACTTCCCGCCCGAGACTTCGTCGGAGGGGCTGAATTCCATGGCCATGTAGTGCTTGGACCTCTTGTTCTTCACGTTCACCACTTCTTTGATGAGTTCCCTGGCCCTGAGGCTGTTGATGGCTTTGGTCACGGCGCCCTCCGGCAACTGCGTCCCGTACTTTATCTGCGGCTTGGATGTGCCGTCGCCGGCTTTGCTTCTCACGAATTCCAGGACCTTCTCCTCCGCCGGGGTCAGCACCGCCGGCGATGATGGCCGGCTAGCGCCACCTGGTCTCCCTCTTTTCATCGCTTCGTATCCCAAACAAACAAACAAACAAACAGAGAGCGTGCAGCTAATTAGAGGCGAGGCGAGGCTAGGCTACATAAATTTGTTAGGGTTTCTCTCGACAACTACAACGACAATAGGCGATATTAATGCTACTTATAATTCAGTCCCCGAATATTAATTAAATTTTACAGACAAAAATTTCGATCCTTTATTGAATTAAAAAAAAATCTAATATTCCAGTCGGCTGATTTTCCTTCCGCCACAGCGACTCCGGATTATTATTCTAATATTTGATGAATATATATTTTCTAGTTTTTTTTAGTTTTTTTTTCAATCCAAGAATTTGAAGTTATTATTATTTTCTAATTGGATAGAATACAACTACTAGTCGTCACACTAACTGAATCCCTGCGTTGCTCCGGAATAGCAATGGGATTACCGTTCAAAAAAAAAAAAAGAATAGCAATGGGATTCATGCATAGTTGACCAAAAAAACAATTTTTGAATGACAGATTTCCTTTTCTTTCTTCATATGATGACTCAATGGAGGCCCAAGATAATATCAGGTCAGGTGGGTTGTCCTTCATATGGTGGTCAAATCGTTTGTCATATATAATAAGATTAACAGCTACAGGGCGTGCCAATGCTTTTGCTAGAAACCAATATCCCAAGATAACAAACCTCCATAAAAAAAAGATCACCACATCATCTAGTTAATCTTGATTGAGAAACAAACTATGTGTCTTACAGTACAGGAATCCAATATTCAAAGCCTGCTTCAATGCCCTGATTCATTGATCAGCGACATCGCCTATTTAGCAAAGTCTTCTTGGGGGAGGATACCGAAAGGGCAAAACAATAGTATCTGGAAATTTGATAGGCTTCTCTTTCCTTTGCATGAATTCGTTTTGGAATCTCTTTGCAGCCTCAATCATGGTAAGGATGTGAGATTAGTTAGCTCATTCTTGTCAACAGCTCCGAACTGCAGAAAGTAAAACCAATCAGATACTGATGAGAAAGAAGTTCCCATTCTTTGCAAAGGTTAATAGTGATAATCATTGTAGCTTGAGAATGACGAAATGATTCTGGCATAGAATAAAAATGTGTATCTACATTGATTGAGTGGAGCCTGAGATTGGAAAATTATGAACAACACAAAGGGGTTGATCGGAACACACATTTCAAAATTGTAATGAATGAATAATGCGAATTTTGATGATTAGGGGAAATGAGATTTATTCTGTTTTCGAGAAACAAACTTAAGCTTTCATTTATAAACTTGGGTCAGGTAGAAGCCTAACGAAGTACAACACTTAACAAAAGTTAAGGAATCAAATGAGAATCACATTATAGTATGAGGTGTTACCACGCATGTTTTGATTCTGAAATAAGAATTTTGGGTTTGGCTATCTTCAAATAACAGGGGATACCAACACTCCTTTCAACTATATGCTTCTATTAACCCAGAAATTTAGGGGATCAAACCATCTTACTTTTGCAGACTGTGATATCATATCAGCACATCGTCACCGCAGTATTTAACAGAAGATAAGAAATTGAAGGATCGATTCATGCCTAACAATTCAATTCAGCAAAAGTAATGAATGAATCTTTTTAAATAACATAGAAACTCCAGAGTCAAACAATCAAGATTTATTGGCATGGATTTCATTTGTTGAGAGGATTATGCCAATTCTGAACTATAAAAGTCATGAGCTTTTGAGCTAAAATATCAACTAATAAAGTATAGGATTCAGTACTCACAGAGGCGAAACCGTTAGTAATAAGCCTCTGCACCTTCTCAAAGTTGTCAATGCCTCATCATCTCCTTTACTTGGTTAAGAATTCTGTAATAATCGAAAAACAAAGATGATTCCTCCCCCTCAAGCCCATTTCTGCTCACCCTATTTCCACCGGCAAGGTTATTACATGGGCTGCCACCAATTACAAGATCAAATTCGCCAAATTCACTTAGCCAGGCTGCCACTTGTTCAGGACCAACGTCTTGTATGTCTCCAACTTCAACAAGACGTCCCCTTTGATTAGTTTGCTGCCACCAATTTCGGAGAACACTCCTACTTGTAGCTGAAATCTCTATAGACACTACATTCTTCAAAGGAATGCCAAGTCTATAGAGGGCCACTTCAGCACCACCAATACCAGAGAACATGGAAAGAACATTCATACCACGTGGAAATCTTTCCTTCAATACCGAGAGGTGGTAAGCTACTGTGTCAACCTAAAACCAAACAATGTTCAATAGTAAGTTTCAATCTTGAGAAAAAAGAAAAGGCATAACCAAAGAAGCACAATAATTAAGAGACAATAATATGTCACCTGAAAACTATTTCCAAGTGCTTTATAACGCTCCTTCATGTTTATTCCTCTCGTGTGATCCTCTGGAAATCCTAACAGTGCCTCCATTTCACGAGGCTCAAGTGGTGCGACTCTATTCTTTCCCACCCAGATCAAATTCCACTTTCTGCATTCTTGGAGCACATAACGTTTCACCTGTGGAGTAGGCTCACCATCACAACTGTCAAGTGCATTCTTTATCCTCTCAGTCAGTTTAGCACTTCCAATGCATGTCAGGATGCAGTTTAAGTGTGTTCTAGGATCCCATATTGGCCACCAACTTTCAGTTGAAGGCAATGCTCCATGAATGGTGAGTGGTGGCCTTGGCAAAAGAGGGAAGCGATTACATATCGGGAGGTTATGGACATAGCCTCTCTTTCTTACACTTGCGCAAAAGCTGATAGAATCAACAAACTCTGGTTGGACGTCGTACAAGAACCGGGATATTGTAGTCCACACTCCTTTAGGAGTATTTGCGACATTTTCATAGTAAAAATATGGAGGGCCAACAGCTCTCCACGGTAGGATTCTCTCCACCCGGTTCCATGGTTCACTAGGAACTCCAAATCCCTTCATAATATTTGGAGTACTTTTGATCCTTTGCATGGGAAAACTCTCATTTTGGGGCGGTTTCCTTTTCTTTTTAGATACGTCATTATATCTTACCTATCATTATAAATGAAAAGAAAACTAAGCAAATCATAAATATAAGTTAGATTAAATAGATGGTGAACAAAGATAGATAGCAGAAAATCTTATAACAGAAGTTTTTAATCCTCACCAGGGGAGGTGACAAAGTGCTTGAATCTTTTTCAATAAATGATTCATAAAGTTGTTGTTCCTTGCTTATTTGATTAGCAGAGATGTAATCTGCCAACTCTGCTATGTGAGCTTTGTGACCTGCAATGTTTTTAGAAAGAAAAAAATTAATAATTATAATAGAGTGCAACTTTCTAATTTGATCTGGGTAAACAATGTCCTAACAACCAAGCATTTTAACATTGGGAAACATTTCCCCTCCTCTAGCGCTAGCTCTAGATAGCCTCCAATATGAAAATCTATATTTTTTTCCTAGGCAAGGTAGGTTTAAAACCTTCAGTTAGATCAAGGACAAACTTCATGGGCTTAATTCTGATTAGTCTCATTCATTATCAAAATCAGTTATTGCTCTTCTTTCTCAGTTAGTACCTATGGACCAAGAATTTCCATATCTATTATAGATTACTAACCAACTCCATATGAAAAAAGAAAATTCAAGGATTCCAAAAATATTTACAAAAATACATTACAGTAAGCATACCGCATTGTTCTATAGCCATGGAAGCTTCTTCAATGGAATAGCCCATCTCTATGAGAGTTGCCAACACTTGGTCCTTTTCAATCATAAAATTCTTGTTTTCCTGCATATACACAAACAGGGCCAAAGCCCATCACCTTGTAGAGTTTGAAGGATATAATTAGCTCAAATGCAATATCAAAAATAAATAATTCCTGAAAGTAAAGTTGTGCACTACCAATAATAATTGTTCATGTAAAGTCATATTTGAAAAACTAAATACTAAAGTTAATGAAATTCTCGCCATGTCACCATGAAAGAAGGAAATACGAACAAGTAAAAAGCAGTATCAAAACCTTTTAATTAGTACCTGATTTCCAGCATAGCTACATCCTTCAGATTGGTATCTGGCAAAAAGGTGTTGATTCTGACGGTTGGAACTTTCAGCCTGTACAACTCAAGAAAATGAACCTTATGGGCCAGTAAAAATTGATGTAAGGAAGCTAATAATGTTGTGTGCTTTTGGTTTGAGACACTATCTACATTTGTCATGCCTTAGCTCGGCCATCCCATTACTAGTTTTGTTAAGAATGTCACATCATTTAGACTTAAGAAAAGAAGGCAACTTACAGAGCATCTTAGAGGAGAATCACTATATATCTCAAACTCATCATCAGAATCCCAATCAATATTTTCCCAATCAAGGTTGTCATCCTCACTAGATGCATCACTTGGACCCTACAACAATTCAGGAGAACAACGAACGGATGAAGAAATTGTAAACTTGAGTATCCAAAACAACACCAGAAAGAAGAAACTTGAGAGCTAGTAGAGTTTAAAGGCTAATAATGCAAACACTTAGCACCCATGGTAAAAAAACACAAGGATTACAAAACCAGATTACTACGACAAAAACACATGGGGTGACCGGTGACGCTATATCAGAAAAAAAAAAACTCTTCAAAAGCTGAAAGTTTCGGTTTTGAGCAATAAAGGTTTAGGAAATATGACTCCAACCGGGTGAATAACCTGCCTTAAATAAGGCCTCATTAACAATTAGGTAGGATTAACATAAAGGCAGATCCTTTTAGGAAAGAACACCAAGACCTGAAACTAAAGAACAGAGAGATGCATAATATGGTCATACCATTTGAAAAGCTCCCAACTTTGTGCCCAAGACGAGCTCCCAACTGTTATCAAACAACAAAAAAGAAAAGTTAATAACAAAAGAACTGTTTTTTCCACAGCTTATGGAGAGATGTCAGTGTGTTAAGCAAATGAACCCCAAATGGTTCGAAAGGACAAAGCAACCTGCAAAGTAATAAACTTTCCTTACCCACTATACCAGAATCTTAGAATCGTTGGATAAAAAGGAAAGACCGATCCGTTTACTTTGAGAAGAGAGTATGATGCTGGTGATACACTTCAAGAAGGGGTTTTTTCCTTATCACACTTGGAGAAGAGTTTTAAAAAGTGAGAGAAATGAGGAAGGGGAAAAAACAGAAGAGTGGGTGGGTGCAGAGGAGGAGGAGGAGGAGCAGTGCAATAAAAACAAATGACATAGCCCCGCACTCTTGCTTGTGCACCAAGGAGGAGCAGGCTGTTTGGCAAAAGAAGACAAAAGGTTATTGTACTCTCTTTTGCTAGAAACGGGGAAGCAATACTTTTAAACAGCAGAGCTACCGGGAGCAATACTTTTTAAACAGCAGAGCCATACCAGAAATGGAAAACAACAAAACAGGGCTGTAATCCATGAAGACAGTTTTCAACGGACAGAGGGAAGGAAGGAAAAGAAAAAGCTGAACATATAGTAATTGCAACGGAGATAAAAATAAATAAAGAAATTACAGTCAGATTCACATGAATGTGACATTTTCACGCTGTAGAAAGGAAATGTGAAAATGTTGGGGCGTAAAAGAGATGATAAAAGGACAAGAGACAATAATCATTATAGTGGGTATATATTTTATTAACTTACAGTTTACATACTCATTTTTCATAAATTTCATCTAAAATAATTTTCTAGACAAATAATTTTCATATTCACTTATATTAATATATTTAATTTGTAAGCATTAATTTTTTTATAAATAATTATTATAAATTAATTCTTATTTTTCCATTGGACATGTTTTTCTAGTATTTATATTGATTTATTATTCCACCACTTTTTTCTTTGTCTTTACATATATATTTTATTTCTTAGATATAGTAAAGTTTCCTTCATTTTTTTATAATTCATTTTCCTATTCTTTTTTTTTACATTTTTTGTATCAGTCTTATTTATATTAATATTTAAGATGGTACAATATTTTTCTAAATTTTAGGATTATTAAATATAAATATTTTGTAAGCTTCTTTTCAACACTTTTTTCTCTTAACATTGATAATATTTTTCTCAAAGTTTATATTAGCTCTATTTCTTCTCTATCTTCACTTTTTTTGGTTGTTTAATGTAATGTAATAGTTTTTTTAAAATTTTTTTAAAAATTATGTTATGGGAAATATTTTATTAAGTTTTTTTTTAGAGCTTACTTGTTTTATATAGATTTTATACGGGTCTATAATTATTTTTGTATGACTAACTGTTTTTCTTGTATAAGTATTTTTCTATTTATAACATTCACTCTACTTTTTCTAAAGCCACTCCCCACAAGATGCACTGGTATAAGTTATAAGCTAAAGTAGAGCTAATAAAAGGGCATAATGGCCAAACATCCTATGCCTATTGACATTGCAGGAAGAAATGGCTGATAGAAACCTTCATGACTATTACATCTAGCTGTGGCATGTAATAATAGGAACCGGGACATGGCCAGTAATCAAATTGGGTCTCATTGTTCGACAAAAAAATTGGGTCTCATTGGCAGGATGCTTGTACACAGTCTCCATGCAAAGGATTTGATCTTAGGAGGAATAGGTGCTGCCCATGATACTTTGGGAAACCAAGATGTGGGCTTCCCGACCACCAATTGAGGGTCTCATGTTCCAAACTTCCAATACTGCCCCAGCACTTAAAATGCTGTGCCATGTGAAACGGGTTTTGTATCCAACAGGAACTTGAAAGGAGGAGGGGCTAGGGCCGCTAGGTAATACATCTTGGATTAGACCACATCCTCAATGATTCGACATTTTTTTTTTTTTGCCAGTAGCTTTAGAATTACATAAATTTCTCAGCAATCTAATGAATTTTACTCTTTGACCGTCCAGACCAGCCTATCAAAATTGTCCCACCGCTGTACGCGTCCTATTCCTAGATGGAGGAAACCTCCCCTTTTGTGAAAAGAAAAAAAATCCGGATTCCAATAGAGGGCAAGTAGGATTTCCCTTCTTAATTGGTGGTATTACTATAGGATCCCTAATCCCTATCATCTTTCTACCTTACAAGCCAAATGCTAAACATATTGATAAATTTGTGCATTATGATCTTTTTTTTTTTTTTTGATTCCGCATCAATGACCGGACTTATTTTCTAGGCGTAGTTTCCAATTTGCACACTCGCAGATCCTCAATACTCTGTTCTGGACAAAAAAAATAATCAATAATAATTCTTAAAAAAAAAGCAATAATAACAAAAAAAATTCCCCCTTCATTTGACTTTTGGAACATCCAGCCAACCGTTTGTTGCCACGTATCCCAACAACCCCACAAGGTCTACGGATTGAAATTTGAATACTCTTTTTCTTTACATAAAAAAAAATACTCTTTTTCTTCTTTCTTTGTCCCAGAAAAGGAAAAAGAAATTGGATGCTGCTGAAACAGTGACACTTGATGCGGTATTAGCCTGCCAGGTTACGGAACCATAATAAATTAAAATGGTGAGGGCATTGGCACTCTCGCAATAATTAGCATAACCAATGGCCTTCTATGAAGAACACAACCCCCTGGTTAACAATACAAGCAGCCGGATAACTAACAAACAATTAATAAAACAAAATTTCGACCAAAAAAAAATAAATTAGTAAAACAAAAAAAATAAAGAAAAGAAAAGGAAAAGACCAAAAACTGAAAATCATCAATCTCTGGTTGGTTTGATTGTCTCTCTCGAAGCCCCTAAGAAAGAACAGCGAGGATTCCAAGGTAACCTTATCATCATCATCACCCGCAGGAGGCCACGACAGCCCATACCCAGTTTCTTTTCTTCTATTTCGGTTCATCCATATATATCAGCTAGCTCGTTGATCGTGGTGGTTTCCTGTCTCTCGTTCTTTTGGGAGGGGGATTGTACGTACGTATTCGGGTGTCGTCGGCGAGGAGAGATGGGATCTGAAGGGCCAAAGAGTGGTGTGGTTTTTCACGTGACTGGATTCAAGAAGTTCCAGGGAGTAGCTGAGAATCCTACGGAGAAGATAGTTGGGAATTTGAAGGGCTTCCTCGACAAGACAGGGCTACCCGCCGGGGTTACTCTGGGGAGCTGCACTGTTCTTGAGACTGCAGGGGATGGCGCTCGTCCTATGCTTTACCAGGTCTTAGAATCCAACATGGTCAACACCGGTGTCCCAACTAATGAACAAGTGGTTTGGGTAATGTTTTTCATTTTGCTTTTTCTTTATGTTAGCTAGCTAGTTGTTAGTTTGGTTCTCTGTTCCTTCCTGTCTGCTTTCTGCATCATGTACTGCTAGTATCCTTTTTCATGTAAGCTTTTAAATCGACATCTCAATCACATTTAGTAACCTTTGAACCCAATTGCATTCATGTTGTGTCGCTTTCTTGGGATATGTAAAGATACGATGGGGATATGGTTCTGCGGATGCAGCATATAATAGTAATACTACTGATGTTGCTTGGTACTATGTTTTTTTTCTGGATTTAGCTATGGTGATCTAAAAGGTGTTATCTTTCTTGGGTTGCTATAGCTTCATTTGGGGGTGAACAGCGGTGCATTAAAATTTTTAATTGAGCGACAGGCTTTTAATGAAGCTACTTTCCGATGTCCAGATGAGCTGGGATGGCAGCCACAGGTGAGTGGCCTCTTCACTCTACTTGTTCTGTTCTCGATTCCAGGGTCATTTCATTTGTGTAGTGATTTTTTTTGATCGTCCATTTGTGTAGTGATTATAAATGCTAAAAGTTTGTAATTCATTGGGTAGTTATGCTACATCCTTTCTGAATTTTATTTTCTTTTTTCCTTCTTCCAGCGACAACATATAATTCCCGAAGATGGAGAAATAGGCAGGGTGAGAGAGGTACGTTTCTTATTTGTCCTTCTGCAACATTATACTGGTGGAAATTGTACATATTAAGAACACTAGCTTGGTGCCTGACCTGAGTTTTTGAACTCATTATTGATTATGCTCCCATCCCAGTTAATGCTTACTGCTGCTTATGTTAACTTCTTTGATTTTGGTTTTCATAGACTTCACTCTCCATCAAGGAAATATCAAAAATCTTGAAGAAGAAGGGCCATGATGTGACAATATCAGAGGATGCAGGCCGGTTTGTGTGCAACTACGTCTACTATCACTCTCTACGGTTTGCAGAACAGAAGGGCCACAAATCTCTTTTTGTGCATGTTCCTCTCTTTTCCAGAATCGATGAAGAATCCCAGATGCAATTCGTAGCTTCCCTGTTGGAAGCAATCGCATCGACGTGTTAATAATACAATTGATCTCGAATGTTCAATAAGTATGTGTTTGCCTATCATAGTGCTGCTCATTTTAATCAACCAAAGGGACCCATGTGCGAATGGTATGCTTCTTCTGTGTGCTTTTTGTTAATACGGCTATCGATACTCTATTAAGGGGGGGAACCAACCATGTACAAAATGAAACTGTAATCAGCGCTTGATGTATAAGGGATGCAATTTTTGCCAGTTTCTCATCTTCTTCAAAATTTTGGTGGGTAAGGTTTTCTTCAGTCAGGGTTTGGGTTTTTTCTCCATGGCAGGGAATTAATGCCTTGCCTGACAGGAGTATTGGCTGGCAGGGGAAATGCGTCCTCTCCTCTAGACCACACACCAAAAGCCATAGCATGAGTGCATGAAGGAGAGATGGAGTCGCCTACAAGCAGAAAATGTTGTCTGGCCTCCTTTAAATGCGTGGCTGGGAATGTTTGGACGGAAACTTTGTTGACAATTTAAGGAAAGACATTCTACGATGGGGAAAAAGAAACCTTTTACTTCCTCCAGAATACATCTGTGAATGTTCCTACTTCCATACTTCCCATGTGTTAAATACAATATGGATATCGGTTTATAAAAAATTAAAATAAAAAATTGACAATGGACTACCATTTTAATGAATTTCTGGTAGTGATGTGTAGTTTTCATTTTTCGACAATATCATACAAAATTAATACGCTACCCATTGGTAAAGGTAAAGAAGTAAGAAAATTAGAATTGGAAAATGGAAAGTATTTTCAATTTCTTCCCCTGATCATAATTCATATTCATAGTACCAGCTTGATAAAACACAAAAACGACACTCGACTATGCAAAGCACCAGATGGCTCCCACTTGTCCGCAGCATAACAACTTTGACAGCAAAATACCAGCCCGTAGCATCATACCAATCACCCTTCTCTTCACTAAATTTGGACTCTTACTTCGAACCAGATACCCAAGTCACGGTTTACTCCCAAAACCGAACAATTGACGACTTGATCAAATCAGGCCAGTTAAGTACTGCTCGAGAACTATTCGATGAAATGCCCATGTGTGATGTGGTGACTTATAACCTGCTAATTTCTGGTTATGGTAAATTCGGGATCCCCAAACAAGCGCTTTATCTTTACCGCGAAATGGTTTCGCTTGGGATGCGGGAAAACCCGTCAACGTTTTCTTCCGTTTTAAGTATTTGTGGCAACGCAGGGTTTTGTACAGAAGGAACTCAAGCTCACTGCAGGGTTGTCAAACTTGGGTACTCTTCCAATTTATTTATTGGGAGTTCACTTGTTGG
Organism: Turnera subulata; assembly: GCA_028386065.3. Classification (NCBI taxonomy): domain Eukaryota; kingdom Viridiplantae; phylum Streptophyta; class Magnoliopsida; order Malpighiales; family Passifloraceae; genus Turnera; species Turnera subulata. The sequence goes on from JAKUCV010006327.1 coordinate 98,378, forward strand.
TCTTTATATTCCAATGGGTTTTGACGAGCTGGCCTTAATGTTGTTTTATAGCTTGCCTGAGAGAAATTTAGCCGGTTGGAATCTGGTTTTACGCGGGTTTTGTGAGCTGGGTCGATTTGATCAGGTACTGGGATTGTATAACCAGATGAAATCGGATGGTGTGGAGGCAAATGGGCTTAGTTTTAGTTACTTGATTCGCGGTTGCTGTAATGATAGGTTTCTCAATGAAGGCAAAGAACTGCATTGTCATGTGATTAAGAGTGGATGGTTGGACTCCAACATTTTTGTTGCCAATGCATTAGTAGACTTCTACGCAGCTTGTGATAGTTTAGACGATGCTGAGAAATCATTTGAGGCCATTCCCTTGGGGGATGTGTTATCATGGAATTCGATGGTATCATTGTACACGAATAATGGCCTAATATTTGATGCTCTAAAGCTTTTTCATATGATGCAGCAATGGGGGAAAAGGCCATCAATTCGCTCATTTGTGGGGTTATTGAATTTATCGAGTATGAGAGCAGACATTCTACTCGGCCAGCAGATTCACTGTTGTGTCTTGAAGACGGGCTTTCAAAATGGGAGTTCTTATGTGCAATCTGCTTTGATTGACATGTATGGGAAGTGCAAGGACATTGAGAGCTCTGTATTGGTGTATGAAAGTTCTCCGGAGAAAACTATAGACTGTTGTAACCCATTAATGACTTCTTTGTTACACTGCGGCTTGATCGAGGATGTGGTTGAGATGTTTGGTTTGATGGTTGATCAAGGCATTGGACTTGATGAGGTTACGGTTTCCACAACACTGAAAGCACTATCAGTGTCCAGTTTGGCAAGCTTGGCGTGCTATAGTGTAGTGCATGGTTGTGCAATAAAATCAGGTTTGGAATCCGATAATGCAGTTTCATGTTCCTTGATCGACGCATATTCAAAATCTGGTCATGTTGAGCTTTCACGAAAAGTTTTTGACCATGTTCGTTCACCAAATGTGATCTGTTTCACGTCCATTATCAAAGGATATGCCCGGAATGGGTTGGGAAGAGAATGCCTTGAAATGCTCGAACAAATGACTCTGAGGGATTTGAAACCTGACAAAGTGACATTCTTGTGTGTGTTAACTGGATGTAGCCATGCTGGCCTGGTCGAAGAAGGAAGATTCATCTTCGATTCAATGAAAACTCTGCATGGGATTTCTCCAGGAAGAGAACATTTTTCCTGCATGGTTGATCTTTTGGGACGTGCTGGTTTGTTCAATGAAGCACAAGAGTTGTTAGAACAATCCCCGGGAAAGCACGATTGTGTAATGTGGAGCTCATTACTGCGGAGCTGTAGGGTTCACAAGAATGAGAGCGTGGGAAGAAGAGCGGCAGAAATGTTATTGCAGCTCGATCCACAAGATTTTGCAGTTTATTTGCAAATATCAAACTTTTATTCTGAAATAGGAGAATTTGAAGCCTCGTCACAGGTTAGAGAGATTGCCATGGCAAGGAAGATGACAAGAGAGATCGGCATTAGTTTACTTGAGGTGAGCAGAAACATTTAAGCTTGGAATTATCCTAAAGAAGAGACTGAACGAATGAGTAATCAAAACCAGCGCCTCAGACAGTGGCTGTAGTTTCAACTCTGTTTTCGTGAAGTTGAAACCTTCTTGTAAAGTCAACGTCTTCTGCATAAATCAACCTTTGGAAAGGTTCCTCTTGCTTGAAGCATTTGGAGGGCTCATGTTGTGGTCAGTGGAGTTCTGCTTTTTTGTCCATAGTTAGGTCCAACAAAGCAGCAATTGACCACTATATTTTTAGGATTTTGCTCTTTAGATCAACCTCCAATTCCAAATGCTGTATATGCATGTAATATTTTATTATACGATCAACATAAATTAGAAAGGCTATTTTCAGTAAATACTTTATCCGTTATGTCAGATGGAAAGCAGTATCTATGCACACTTTGAATGGCCAATTTCTGTGTCCTAGCTGAAGAGTAAAGCAAAGAGCTAAAAAAATATATTTCCCTTGTACTTTAAGTGTGGGCATGTAGAAAATGTTGCTCCTTCATGTGCTTTTAAGCGAAGCCATAAAACCACAAAACCATTGTTTTCCAAATCTAATCTGCACATATAAATTAAAACCCATTCTTTGCAAGCATTTAAGCAAATCAATCATTCTTGCATAACTGGCAGAACAGACAAAGTCAGAATAGACAAAGCCAAGCCATGGATAAATTGTTCATTTTGTCCTTTTTCGGTTTTCTGATAGTGGCTCATGGAGTCGCAGGAAACATGGAATATGACAACATTGGGCTGCATGAGGAACTTGAAAGCTTTGACATAGAAGAGGAATATGAGGTGGAGCTCCCAGATACCTCTTCTTGGACGACAAGTGAACGTGGTAGCAAGGTGCTTGTGAATGTGGATAGCTTTGGTGCAGTTGGTGATGGAATTTCTGATGACACCCAGGTGAAATTTAAATCTTAGATAGCTTCCATGGTTTTAGATTTTATTTTGCGGATTGATCCTTTTAAAACTACATTTCATCGTCAATATTTAACCAGACAGTAACACCTCATTGGAATGTCACAATTTACCAAATATTAAGTACTGCCAACTAGGGAAGCTAAACAATACTATCAGCCAGCCTGCTTGACTATCACAACCCTTTTCTAATCCATCAATGATGGATTATCCGAAAGGTCGTAGTGATTCAGAAGCAGGTCTTCTCATATCTAAATCTCTTTATGTCTTGTATACCCAGCAAAAAGGAGGACATGTAACATTATTCACTCTAGATTTGGTTATGTTTGCCTTCATCCATCCAGCTTTGAGTTCCAGCTTTCTTTTGTGTTTTTACCAGGCGTTTGTGAGTGCTTGGGAGAAAGCTTGTAATACAACCAAATCAGTTTTTTTCGTTCCTCAAGGACGGCGTTATTTAGTTAATGCGACCAAATTTAAAGGTCCTTGTGCTGATAAGTTGGTCATACAGGTACGCTCCAGTAGTGTAATGCAAATGAATTATTTTATTTGTTGGATTGTTTTTTCAGTTCGCGAGGATTTGTTCCTTGCCATAACACATGTGCAGGCTTGTAAGCTTTTCATGAGTATCTTTAGTAATATCCCACTTCTCCATTGTGAATTTTCTTTCTTTTCTTGTTCTTTTGCTGTAATTTTGATTGTGCAGATAGATGGAACAATAGTAGCGCCTGACGAGCCTAGCAACTGGGATCCAAACCTTTCAAGACTCTGGCTTGACTTCTCTAAGCTGAATGGAGTAATCTTCCAAGGGAGTGGAGTTATAGATGGCTCAGGCAGCAAATGGTGGTCATCATCTTGCAAAAAGAACAAAACAAATGTAATTAACTCTTGTGCCTTAAAAGGCTATACAAACTTTATCCATGACTTCATTATGCATTGAACGCATAGAATTTGACTCAGCTTCTCTCTTTTTTCCTCAACAGCCTTGCAGAGGTGCACCAACAGTAAGTATCATTTCCTTTGGTTTAAACTTCATCTCCTCTCAAAACAAATTTAGGAGGACGTAAGCAGGTACCCACGAGAAATTCAGCAAATGAGACTTTCTTTTTGCAGGCATTGACTATTGATTCATGCTCAGCAGTGAAAGTACAAGGCCTTACTATTCAAAACAGCCAACAAATGCATTTTGTGATCTCAAAGTCCGATTCAGTGCGTATATCGGGAGTACTAGTATCAGCTCCGGGAGACAGTCCCAACACTGATGGAATCCATATTACTCAATCAACAAATGTTATTATTCAAAACAGCAAAATTGGAACAGGTTCTGAAATTTCATCCCATAATTCCTACTTCATTTTCTTTAGTATAGTAAGAAAGTGGCTTAAAATGTAGAATGCAGTACATATCCATCATTTGTGTGCATTATATATGGCATTATATTTTATATGACGCGATCAGACCATAACATGCATAAGTAGTGCAAACTCCAAAGAAAACGGTAGAAGCCACTGTTTCTCTGTTTCTAAAAGCTGCATAAGCATTATCGATATCACACAAAAAATTGACAGGTTTGTTCTGATTGTATCCAGGGGATGATTGCATCTCTATTGTCAATGGTAGCTCCAGTATCAAGATGAAGAAAATCTTTTGTGGACCTGGACATGGAATCAGGTAGTGCTCAGTGTGAAACTTATGCCCTCATGTCAAAGCCAGATATTACTGGCTCAATTTAGTTATTATGTTGTCAGATAGACCGAACCGAACTTCTAGAAGGAATTGAAGGAAACCATTTTTAATCCAGTATTTTCTTTTGTGAAAACATCTTGTACTCAGCATCGGAAGTCTTGGAAAGGACAACTCTACTGGCATAGTGACAAAAGTGGTCGTGGACACAGCATTTCTGAGGGAGACAACTAATGGCCTCAGGATCAAGACTTGGCAGGTAACACGATCCACTACATAAATTAGGAACTTTCTAACTCCCATCTTCCAGTGGTTCGTGCAACTAATTAAAACAACCATTCACGTGCACTTCAGGGAGGTAATGGTTATGTTCGAGGGGTGCGCTATGAAAATGTGCAGATGGACAATGTTGCAAATCCAATCATTATTGATCAATTCTATTGTGATTCCCCAAAATCCTGCCAAAACCAGGTACATTTTCCGAATTCCTTTCCACTAATTTCTGCCATGCATAACAATTCCATAAAGATACTGACTATCTTGTTTTCTCTCTTTTAATTCTGCTGCTTGTTAGACGGAGAATGTAAAAATAAGCCAGATCATGTACCGGAATATCAGTGGGACTACAAAGAGTGAAAAGGCTATGAAATTCGCCTGCAGCGACACAGTTCCTTGCAGTAACATAGTCCTGACAAATGTTAATCTAGAAAAGGAGGATGGCACTGTTGAGACTTACTGCAATTCTGCAGAAGGGTTTGGATATGGAATTGTGCACCCTTCAGCTGACTGCCTAAGTTCCCATGATGACAAAGACTATGGTGATATTGGTGAGATAGAAACTGACCAAGACTACCCTGTCATAGGTAAGTCAGAGGTCGGTGAGCCTCACCAATCCGCCAGTGAGGATATTGTTCACACTGAGCTCTGACCACGCTCATTACAGAGATCAAAATGACCGTACTATAGTATATTATACTGCATTTGTAAGTGGAATGTAGAGCTTACTAGTAATAGATTTCTTGGAGGGAGGTTTAAGGCGCCCTGTTACATTGGGATTTTACTATTTGTTGTATTTTTATAAGCTCAACCCCGAAGTTGATTAGTAGAAATTATACAGTTAAAGATGATTATTAAATGGCTCTGCACATTTACTGCTGGTTTGCTTTCTCTTCATGGTGGAGTATCATTTTCTTTCAACTTAGACAACTGATTCCGCTAAAACTTGAAAACATCCAAAATCAAGTTTTTAAAACTTGGTTTTATTTGAACCGTTATCCCGAACTTGGAGGGTAAAGAGGCATTAGGGAAGGCGATAGGGCGGGTAATGGGTATCTTGTGGGTAGAGGAATTCCCAATCCATCCCTGCGCTTTAAAACACTTCCCATCCTTGTCTCCATTCCTTGCGAAGGGAAATTTGGCCCCATCTTCACTCCCCCACACTCCCGCACTCAAATTATTTATTTTCAATACTTATATTTTTCTAATAATAAACTTAAACTTTAAATTCAAACATGTCTAATATATATTTCAAATTGGCTTAATGACTCGAATCACCCCTTAATTTGGCATCAGTTTTGATTTTGCCCCACGAGTTATTGTTTTCTCGATTTTGGTCCTTAAGTTTGACTTTCACCACTAGTTTTGGCCCACATGGTCTTCACGACCGGCTAATTTGCCTACGTGTCAGTGCTATTTCAAGTGCCCATTTTTACCCTTATTGCATTCTCTCTTATGCACAAAGAAAAAGAAGATCAAATTCAGAAAAAACTTAAATGATCTACTAAATAATGGAAAACACGATGATCTCAAAGAAATAAAAGGGAATAGAATGTGGAACATTATCTAGAATTTCTACTAAAAAAATTAAAAGTGACCTCTGCCTTTTTAATTAAAAATAACATATATATTTTCTTGTTAATCAAACAAATCACTATGCACAAAAAAAACAAACAAATCATGGAAAAAGTTTTTTTACTGGATTATTGAAAAAAAAAAACTCCATCACACTCCACCAGGAAGTCACCCCTGACGAGTAATTTCAGACACTATGAAAAGTATATCTTGGCATCTCAAAACCTTATCTAATTAACTTTCTTCCTCATCCAAAGTTAATGGTTGTCATCAATGTCTTTCCCTTCCACACCTTTCAATGTCATCAACAATCCAAAGAGGCAAAAGGAAAAGAAGAAAAAGAACAAAGTTGAAAAATCTGGGCTTTCTCAACAACTGACCAAGCGCTGGGGTTTTATTTGGTAACAGCTTTGGGATTGATGGAGAACAATTCTTTACATTTCTTGTTTTCTCACCCTGGATTGTATTTGGTAATGGCTTTGGAAAGAAGTGAAAGTTTGAGCTCTCAACAATCCAGATATGGTGAGATGCGAGTGATGGAGTCTGTGTGCTCTTTCGATGATGGCACATCTTGGGTTTATGCATGACACAGGAGTTCCAAAAGATGTGCTTTCAGTTTCTTCCTACTATCATGGTGAGAGCGTCCAAATTTGATTTTACTGATATGTGTGAGAAACAAAGGTAGGCAGCCAGGAAGGGAATCGTTTTTCCATTTACCTTTTTTTCTTATTTTTTTGGGTCGAATTTACCTTTTCTATTTGGCCTTCTGGTTATTTTATTTTGAATGCACAAACAATATAAGAAAAGCCAATAAAAATTAGACACGCGTCATAACACTTACACGTTGTAAAAGTAACCGGTCACTAAGTGGACATGGGCCAAAATGTGGGGGTGAAAATCAAACTTAAGGGTCAAAATCAAGAAAAAAATAATTGGTGGGGCAAAATCAAAACTAGTGCCAAATTGGGGGGTGATATGAGACATTAAGCCTTTCAAATTTAACCTGAAAAAAATAATATTTAAGTATGTAACTATTATTAAATTATTGGGCAAAATTGTCATTTTTCGGAGTCCTACTGAACGGGTAGTGTGATCTATATTTTTATCCCCGAATTAGCCACGGGTAAAAATTACCCATATGTCCCTACCGATCAACAATTCTCCGATCTCCATCGCCATAGCAAGGAATCCGTGAGCAACAGTGACTTTTGCTCCCTTGGAGGTACAATGATGTGTTTCTGTTTTACAAAAAAAAAATGAATTAGTCGTGCCATGTGACAATTTGTACACGTGTCATTTCTTCAATAGATATGATATAATTAAATATAATAATATTTTTTTATTATGTTTTAAAGAATATTTTTAATATTCTATGAATTTTTTACATTCTATTAAGTTTTTTTAAATTAAGTATAAACTCTTGAAATTCTATTATGATAAGATTACGTATCTCTTGAGGTTCTACAAACTCTTAGAATTCAATAGTATTAAGATACATCTCTTTTGGGGGTACATATGCTAAAAGTGACACACTTTTATAATCACATTTTAGAAGACAAATAATAAGATTTCTCTTTCATTCACTCCAATCTTTCATCTTCTTCTCTTAGTTTTTTCTTCACATCTTCTTCTTGATCCGTGTGTAACATGACTAGTTATTATATAATCTTGAAGTAGGGCCTATCTAGTTAGTTTCTTTTAATTTTACTAAAATGCAATTTTTTTTTCCTTATATGAGGTATTAGGGAGCATCTAACTTTTTGATCCAAGGGTTTTACTTAGATTCACACTTAGCTCGCGTGTCGATAGGTAGTGATCATTATTATAGTGATCATTATTATATCGAGTCTCCTAGATGATGATAAATAAACTCCACACATGGGAGACACAAAAAAAGGAGAAAACATAAAATTAGACTCAATAAACAAAAATATTAGACAGTAAGAACGTTAGCATAAGTTCTGCGGGAGAGAAAAGCGGTAAAATAGGGTGAATATGGTAATGACAATGAAGAGATGCGACAGACCTTTTAAAAACGTTAAGTTATTCAAGCTCACGAAAATTTTAGGTTTGCAACAAAGATTGAATTGAGTAAGCTCTTACCTCTCTTGCTTTATATTATCTTATTTATAATTATGTAGAGTAAATACTTCTTCATATCTTCATGATTTGCTCCATAGATGTAACAGCCCGGGTAAAAATTTTGGATTTTTACCGGACTGTAAAAGTCTATTTACCGTGATTTACTGTTGAATTAATCTTGGGTAATTAATTCAAGATAAATCGGGAGTCGTTTTTCGAAACCGAAGGTTTTCCCGCGCTCGAGATTTTCCTGCGGATTTTTTGGAACTAAGTTGGTATTTTTCGGTTTCGGAATTTCTCGGAAAATTACACCGGAAAATAACTAAGGAGGCATCTGTTATTTTCTGGTCCGGATCGGACTCGCCCGTAATGCAGACGAACTGCATTATTGTTACTCACATGGTAAATAGTAACATTACAGTTTATATAAGGAGGCAGCCGGGTGAGGAAGAGGAGAAGGAAAAAAAAAAGAAAAGAGAGGAGAAGAGAGAAAAAGGAAAAAAAAAAGAGAGAAAAAAAAGAGAGAAAAAGAAAAAAAAGAAGAAGAAAAAAAAAGGAAACAGAATATAGAAAAAAAAGAAAACAGAGAGTGGAAAAAAAGGAGAGAGGAAGAAAATAAGAAAAAAAAAAGAAGAAGAGGAAAAAAAATAAAGAAAATTGGAAAAATGGAAAAACAAAAGAAGAAAATAGAAGAAAATAAGGAAATTCAGGAAAAAGAAAAAAAATACAGAGTGAACAGTGCGTCACCCCGGCCTCCCTACGGTTACTGTTCACCTGCGAACGATCGGCGCCACCTCTCGCCGCACCGACGCCACCACCGAGTTCCCTTCACCGGCGCGACCTCACCCCTGTCGTCGCCGAGCCGATCCACCGCCGGAGCCGCCGTCACGCGCTGCAGACCCGACGGAGAACCCGTGGATCTTGCTCACCGCGCCGCTGACGACGACACCGACAGCCTCACGCCGCCTTTTTGCCGCCCATGGAGTCGCCCTCGTGTCGCCGTTGATGCTGCGTCGCCCTTCCCCGCCTCGCCGTCGTTGTGCCGCCGCAGCAACCAAAGGTGAGCTGCGACCCGTTTGCCCGCGATTCGACCCGGACGGCTGTGGGTTTTGACCCGCGGGCTGGGTTGGATGCTTGGGCCTGGGCTGGTCTGGGCGCCTGGGCTTGGGCTTCTGGGCTCTGCCTTGGGCTTGGACTTGGCCCAGTCCAGATATTTTAAAAAAAAAACTATAATTATATATATTTATTGATAATCTGGTATTTATTTTTGGAGAAAAATTATATAGCTATTTTGAGAAAATTGTGGCCAATTTAATTTTTGTGTTTTACGGAAAATATAAATATATATGCTTTGATAAATAATTAAGTAATGTTTTGGGAAAAACTATTATTAATTGGAAATATATATATATATACCTTGAAATTAATTTCTGAAAATTTAATTTGTATATTATTTTGTCTAGAAAATTACGATTTTGTTATATGTATGTAAATACGTATTTTGAAAATTAAAGGTAATTATATTTTGTTGGAAATATTGTTATATATAAAAAGATAAATATTAGATAAATATTTTCTGAAAAATTATAAATACG